>JASAND010008168.1:0-19895 GCA_030248195.1 Trissonchulus latispiculum | reverse complement strand
TTAATGTCCGAGATAATGTTTAGCGTATGCTTTAATCCCGAATTTTCAACAATTTTCAGCTTCCGACAAGTCTTTGCAATCTTGTAGTTTCGCATCCCATTGAAAGATTAATTTTCCATATTTTTCCTTTAAATTACGTTATCTACTTATTATAAGATTAATCTTCCGCGATTTTATGCAGGGAAAAATACTGCGTATATATCTACGCAGTCGAACTTAAAAATACGCAGTCAAAAACAAAAAATACGCCGCCGAAAAATTCGTAGATGGAGTTAGGGTTGTTCCGATAAGAAATTGACCGGGGCCGGGCCTAAGTTAGCTAGCTACGGCTTTAAATTTTCCGAGCCCGGTGATAGGCCCGGACCGGACTCCAAGCCCGGGCTGCACAAGTTCCAAACTTGCAGAATGAACCAGCAGGCACGATGAGCCAGGCCGGCCCGTTGAGCCCGGTAGGCCGGTGGGGCCGACCTCCTCATAACCGGGCCCGGTAGCGGGGCGGCTTTCAGCCAAAGCCGGGCCCAACACAAAAATTCTCCGAGCTCGGGCCTAAACCGGGGACAACCCTAGTTGTGTTTAGTAAGTTGCAAGTAAGTAAGTTGGAATTTGAAGAGTGCTGTAAATTAATTTCTTAGGACAATTTACCCGTATAAACCGCGGCCGGAAAAAACCCAAATTTTCTAAAATTTTATCGTTACTTTTTTTAAGCGACAAATCGAAAATCTAACGTAACTACCATGAGGCCTTGTGGAAGAGCTTCAAAATGAGCCATAAAACGTCTCTCTAGCACTTACGGTTGGTGAGGAAATTATCGACCAAACCGATGGGAAAAAATCGAGTCTAGGTCACCCCCAGGTCGCACCACAGGCACTAGACCCAAATTGCATACACCATCGTGGTTCGAAACATGTCCTCTGTGGAACTGTAATCCGTTTTGGGCTAAGTCTTCCAGTAGTTCAGGGTGACCCCCCATTCATTGTTGAACCTGCATGACCCCATGTTGGGACCAAAAATTCCAAAATTTTCAAAGTCCCAAAAAAAATTGCTGAGAGGCAGCGGGAGCTAGAATAATTCACCTTCCAGGGTAGTTTTGGACGCTCTTTAAGATAGGCTATTAAAATCCAATCTAGCTCATATGGGTGACTCACACTAGCGATGGGTTTTTCCCGCATATCGGATTGGGTTTTTTCCCGCATATCGGATTGGGGTTTTTCCCGCCGCGCCATATAGTCTCTGGCTTCTTCTGTGGTCGGTCAAAGTTTGTTGTCGCCTTGGTCTACCTTACCCAGTAATGGACACTTGATATTCGGATATCCGGATAATTTTTTATATCCATATAATATCCGATGTGAGAAACATATCCGGATATCCGCGAATGAACATTTCAGACAGTTAAAATTCCAAAAAATTTTAAACATTTTTCAAAAATTTATCTGAAAATGTTTTTGAATCCAAGGTTGTCGCTTGGTTGCATGATAGAAATTCACAGCGTACTGAAATATTGACAGAAAAGTTGAAAATTTAGCTGCAAAATCTAAAAAAGTCTTGAAGTTAAGTTTGGAATAGGCGGATAGCCGGATATCTGGATATCCGTTAACGCAAAAAGGCAGACAATTACATGAGAAAATGCAAAAATAATTTTGTTCATAATTTTCAAGAAAGAAAATCACTTGATTTGGCTTCAAAAGGCATATCTTGCAGAGAGTTTAAAGTTTCTTGACTATTTTTCAATATTTCAGATATTTCGATATTTAAATTTTGTGACCGTCGTATTTTTGTCAAAATCTTCGAATTCATATTGAATTTTTGCAAACTGTTTAGTGATTCCAAAATGGTTAAATTATGTGTCCACTAAGCTTTGAATTTTCCAAAACGGGAAATGCTGAACATTAGCTCCCAGCAAAAGTCGGATAGTATGAGCGAGCAAAATCAATACAATCTATGTTGAGAGCAACCTAGTTAGGCCAGTAACAAAATTTGGCATTTCTGAGTTTAAAACGTGATGATACAAAGATAAATAGCACTTTGCGTCTATTTCTTGCGCCAATTTTCTTTTGTGAAAATGTTCACAAAAAATCACCCGCCGGTGGCGAAGCCAGAGGCCATGACAGAGACTCCTATACATGGTTGGATGGATAGTCTTCGGATTTTTAATTCTTTTCATAAACTCTTAAAAAAATTCTGGACATTTTTAGGCAAAACTGGTAATTTTCTCCGAAAAATCGGATGCATTTCAAGCTTTTTCTTCATAAATGCAATAAATATGTGGTTAAAATGTAGGAAATTCGCGCCGAAGGCGAGAAATTTTGTTTTTTGCCCTTTTTCCTCTTTCTCTCCTTAATTTTTCCTGCCTTCGAATCGCGACGGGGGGGGGCGCCCTCCGCCATCCCTGGATCCGCCCCTGGTTCAAGAAACGATATTGAATCGTATGTATTAGCTATATTACTTACTATACTATCTTACAAATATTTGCACGCTGTACGTGAATAAATTATATGCAACCGGATAAGCAGATGTATTTGCAGAAACAACCTATAATCATGTCGTAATGCAGAAAACCATGGTAAATGATTGGAAAGCGGCGGGGGTCTGGGGGCGGCAGCCCCCAGCTAAAAGCTAGAGCTATTTTAAATATGAAGGGCTTGAAAACTATTTTTTCAGAGCACTTTTTGCAAAAATTTTCGAAAATGTGGCTGTGTATTTTGGTGTGTAAATTAGTTTTTCATTGTGTAAATTTATTTATTTTGTATAAATACACAGTATTTTACACAAAAAGAAAACCCTGGTTAGGACACGTTACGTACATAATATGGGGTAGCTGCGCAAAGTCCATAGGGAGTACCAAAAACAATTAAATTTTGGTCGGAGTTGTCCGAGGGTCGGATTTTGGGTGGGTCGACTATTTTGGGCACCCTAATCGGAGAATATGAGCCGTGGTAGCCAAACTTAAAACAAACGAAACTAAAAATTTTCGGCCTCGGCTTCTTAGCCGCCCAGTTGGGTTTTTTGTGAATTTTTGGGGAGATTTTTTGTGAACATTGCTATACCGTTGTTCTGCATTGTTGGAACTAAGCCTGAAGGTGCTAAAAACTAAATTAGTACTGTAAATTCAATATTGGTTTACCTAATATTCTTTATTTAACTTCCTATATTTTCCTATTTTTGTCTTCGAAAATTCCTATTTTTTCCTATTTTTTGCTGGAAAAAATTCCTATTTTTTCCTATTTTGTCAAAATTGCCCAGTAGGAGGCCAGTTACCGCATAAATTGCAGTGGCAAGCCAAGCAACGAGCGAGACACGGCGTTTTGACGATTTGTTAAAGCTTATTCCGACTGTCATTTGCTTCAAACTTTAACTCGCTCTATATATATCCCCTTTTTTCTATTTAATGTATAACGCACCTCAATACTTGAGTTGACTGCGGAGGAATGCAGAGGTACTCCGCTTTCGCAACTCAAAACACAAAACTTCAAACTTGTCTGTTGCCTGCCGGCAACAAATTTGTTTAGAGCATAGGCATGGTGCAGCGGTGCCAGAAATGTCCTCCCATAATTGTTCTGTACTTATCCGAAATTTTCAAGGAGTTGGCCAGTCAAGGAGGGAAACCCCTTTGAATGGAGCTAACGGGTGGTCAGGATCCAGTGAATGTATCGTGACCACTTCTGCCCCGGCAGTAGCCTTGCCTATGCCTCGGGTAATTGTATTTGCAATTATTCAACGCCAGACTACGGATCCTGAGCAAAATGAGTCTGGCGTTACCCCTCATCGCGAAAGCAACTGGGGTGTGGCACTTTGGGAAAAACTCGCTCTAACTTTCTCATACAGCTTTGTAGAGACTTGGTACAAGAAGATAAAATGTTCAGGACATTGAGAGCTTCAATTTGACATAAAATATGGCTATGTGCTATCGTAGTACGTCACCAGAGGAAAACACAAGCTATTGGCATGAAACTTTACAGACACGTTGGTCTTATGCCAGCCTATTAGCATGCCATATTTTATTGAGATACCTTAAGATTAGACTGACTGAAGCAGTAAACATGAGATTTTCGAAAAATGACGATTTTTGAGGAAAAATAGAATTTCTGCTACCAAAACTGCGAGCTACTGAAAAGGCCTGATAGGGACTGATTTGATTATATGCAAAATAAAGCTCTAGCAATATACTGTGCTAATATCTAAACGCGAAGTTTCTACACCAAAGGGTTCGTTCAGGACAAGACAAAACGTCCACTGCCCTACACATTTGTAGAGCGATTTTGAGCAAAAATCGACTTCTCCGGACTTTGAAAATTCGTATAAAGTCAGCGACCCTACGGAAAATAACCTCGTATAGATATTAGCACTTTACCTAGTCCAAATTTTCGATTTACAGCGAGTGGTAGCCGATTTGCTCTTATGCAGCGCTTAAACTTTTGGTAGTAGAAACTTTTTCATTTCCCTATGTTTAACACATGTCGGGGCCACCTTTGGAGGGGTTTTGTGATTGATAGGAAAAGTTTTGCAACAAACGACTTGTCTTGTTTTGCGGAACAATAAGGACTACAAAATATGTGAAAATGAGAAAATCGGAGATGGTCGAAAAATCGCGACCCCCCCTTAAGGTCAGGATGATATGGTAAAATAAGGGAAAATGACTTGGTTTCGCCGTCGGGGTCCAGGTCGGGTCTTGGGCACTACCAAATGCAAATCGGGTCGGTTGAAGGACAGAGCTTTAGTAATGCGTCTGTGTACCTTCCATCTTGGGTAACCCCTCTGGACCAGGTCTTCCTTCAGCCGGAGGTACCGTAATTTCGCCACATCAGGTTCTGAACAGATGCGGCAAATTCTGAGAGCCTGGCTGTAGGCTATCGGCTCGGCAGCTTGTGCTGTACCGGATGACAGGATCCAAAATGCAGTCACCACGCTATAACCAACTGAGCTAACTTGATCTGAGACACCGACACCATTTAGCTGGACAATATGTGTGAGCCAGTTTCATGGTCAGTGCTCTCAACCTGACACCAATATAACCCCTTGGTCTCAAGTCCACAACATTACTGTAGATCGAAAGTGAACAGAGGTCTGGAGCTTGCGTGGGGCGTCGAAAGCGGTCACAAATCTTTTTACATTAATTGCGAGTCCTTTTACAATAATGGAAAAATTTTATCAACGCACTTTTTCAGTGTCCTTTGAACAGCGACACTAACACCATCTGGCAGGACTAGAAGTGTGAGCCAGTTTCATGGGTAGTGCTTTCAGCGTGTCACCAATGGAACCACTTGCCCTTCAGTCCAGTACATTACCCTCCATCGAAAGTGAACAGAGGCTTGCAGCTTGCGTGGGGCGTCGAATGCGGTCACAACAAATTAAAATATTATTGTTGCGCTGAACATCATGTAGGTGGTTATACACGAGTGAAATCATCTCATGTGCAAACTGCTGATTTTATTAAGTGCGTCCAAACACGGTCGTTTTTCCACTATGTGTTTGTTGCATCAATGCTCGTTAAAGTCAGCAAAAGTTAAGAAATGTGAGTACTTAATAATTTTTAAGGCAAATAACATCATTTCTGTGAGCACAGGCGTGGCAAACGCAGAATATTCAAACTCAAAAGTTTTGGCCAGTGTCTGGCTCCAACCCACGACATTCGTGTTATTAGCACGATGCTCTAACAAACTGAGCTAACCGGCCATATATTCGTTTATATATTCTTATTGCTTAGTACGGCGGGGCAGAGCGCCAATGATAATATTGATATTGTTTTCGTAATATTCCACTGCTACTCCTTTTACATTAATGGAAAAGATTTTATCAACGCACTTTTTCAGTGTCCTTTGATCTGCGACACTGACACCATCTGGCAGGACAAGAAGTGTGAGCCAGTTTCATGGGCAGTGCTCTCAACCTGACACGAATGGAACCACTTGCCCTTCAGTCCACAACATTACCCTAGATCGAAAGTGAACAGAGGCTTGCAGCTTGCGTGGGCGTCGTAAGCGGTCACAACAAATTAAAATTTTATTGTTGCGCTGCACATCATGTAGGTGGTTATACACGAGTCAAATCATCTCATGTGCAAACTCTTGGCTTTAGTTAGGGTGTCCAAGGACGCCCATGTTCCCACTGTGTGTTTGTTTCAGTAATTCGTCGTTCAAGACAGTAATCTCTTAAGACAGTTCAAGACAGTAATCTCTCTTAATCTCTCAGTAAATAAGAGAACTTAATAATTTGAACTGCAAAAACAATTTTTTGAGCACTGGCGCGACAAATTCAGCCTGTTTGACCTCAAAAGTTGTGGCCAGTGTGTGGCTCGAACCCACGACATTCGCGTTATTAGCACGACGCTCTAATCAACTGAGCTAACCGGCCACGGTTTCGTTTATATATTCGGGTTTCTTGCTACGGCGTAGTTTTTAGGGATCTGTCCGTGAAAAAATTGTCATTGTTGTCGCAATATTCCACTGCGAATCATTCAACATTAATGGAAGTTATATTTTCAACGCACTTTATCAATGTACTCAGGTAAACTTGATCTTCTACACCGACACCATCTAGCTGGACCAGAGGTGTGAGCCTGTTTCATGGGCAGTGCTCTCAACCTGATACCAATGTAACCACTCTGTCTTAAGTCCACAACGTTACTGTAGATCGAAAGTGAACAGAGGTTTGCAGTTTGCATATGGGAGACGTAAGTGGTCACAACAAATTAAAATTTTATTGTTGCATTGCACATCATGCAGGTGGTTATACACTAGTGATATCATCCCATGTGCAAACTCTTGGCTTTAGTAAGGGCGTCCAAACACGCCCATGTTCCCACTGTGTGTTTGTTTCAGCAATTCGTCGTTCAAGAAGTAATCTTTAAGAAATAAGAGAACTTAATAATTTGAACTGCAAAAACAATTTTTTGAGCACTGGCGCGACAAATTCAGACTGTTTGACTTCAAAAGTGCTGGCCAGTGTGGGGCTCGAACCCACGACATTCGCATTATTAGCACGACGCTCTAACCGAGCTAACCGGCCACGGTTTCGTTAATATATTTTGCTGTCTTGCTACGTCGTAGCTTTTAGGGAGCACTCCAAGAAAACATTGACATTGTTGTAGCAATATTCCACTGCGAATCATTCAACATTAATGGAAGTTATATTTTCAACGCATTTTATCAATGTACTCAGGTAAACTTGATCTTCTACGCCGACACCATCTAGCTGGACAAGAGGTGTGAGCCTGTTTCATGGGCAGTGCTCTCAACCTGATACCAATGTAACCACTCTGTCTTAAGTCCACAACGTTACTGTAGATCGAAAGTGAACAGAGGTTTGCAGTTTGCATATGGGCGACGTAAGTGGTCACAACAAATTAAAATTTTATTGTTGCATTGCACATCATGCAGGTGGTTATACACTAGTGATATCATCCCATGTGCAAACTCTTGGCTTTAGTAAGGGCGTCCAAACACGCCCATGTTCCCACTGTGTGTTTGTTTCAGCAATTCCTCGTTCAAGACAGTAATCTCTAAGAAATAAGAGAACTTAATAATTTGAACTGCAAAAACAATTTTTTGAGCACTGGCGCGACAAATTCAGACTGTTTGACCTCAAAAGTTTTGGCTAGTGTGGGGCTCGAACCCACAACATTCGTTATTAGCACGACGCTCTAACCAACTGAGCTAACCGGCCATGGTTTCCTTTATATATTTTGATGTCTTCCTGCGCCGTAGTTTTTAGGGAGCGGTCCAAGAAAACATTGACATTGTTGTAGCAATTTTCCACTGCGAATCATTCAACATTAATAGAAGTTATATTTTCAACGCATTTTATCAATGTACTCAGGTAAACTTGATCTGCGATGCCGACACCATCTAGCTGGACAAGAGGTGTGAGCCAGTTTCATGGGCAGTGCTCTCAACCTGACACCATTGTAACCCCCTCTGTCTTAAGTCCTCGACATTACTGTAGATCGAAAGTGAACTGAGGTTTGCAGCTTTAGTAAAGGCGTCCAAACACGCCCATGTTCCCACTGTGTGGTTGTTTCAGCAATTTCTCGTTCAAGACAGTAATCTCTAAGAAATAAGAGAACTTAATAATTTGAACTGCAAAAACAATTTTTTGAGAACTGGCGCGACAAATTCAGACTGTTTGACATTAAAGGTTTTGGCCAGTGTGGGGATCGAACCCACGACATTCGCGTTATTAGCACGACGCTCTGACCAACTGAGCTAACCGGCCACGGTGGTTTCGTTTATATATTTTGATGTCTTGCTACGTCGTAGTGTTTAGCTAGCGGTCCAAGAAAACATTGACATTGTTGTAGCAATATTCCACTGCGAATCATTCAACATTAATGAAAGTTATATTTTCAACGCATTTTATCAATGTACTCAGGTAAACTTGATCTGCGACACCGACACCATCTAGCTGGACAAGAGGTGTGAGCCAGTTTCATGGGCAGTGCTCTCAACCTGACACCATTGTAACCCCCTCTGTCTTAAGTCCTCGACATTACTGTAGATCGAAAGTGAACAGAGGTTTGCAGTTTGCATATGGGCGACGTAAGTGGTCACAACAAATTAAAATTTTATTGTTGCATTGCACATCATGCAGGTGGTTATACACTAGTGATATCATCCCATGTGCAAACTCTTGGCTTTAGTAAGGGCGTCCAAACACGCCCATGTTCCCACTGTGTGTTTGTTTCAGCAATTCGTCGTTCAAGAAGTAATCTTTAAGAAATAAGAGAACTTAATAATTTGAACTGCAAAAACAATTTTTTGAGCACTGGCGCGACAAATTCAGACTGTTTGACCTCAAAAGTGCTGGCCAGTGTGGGGCTCGAACCCACGACATTCGCATTATTAGCACGACGCTCTAACCGAGCTAACCGGCCACGGTTTCGTTAATATATTTTGCTGTCTTGCTACGTCGTAGCTTTTAGGGAGCACTCCAAGAAAACATTGACATTGTTGTAGCAATATTCCACTGCGAATCATTCAACATTAATGGAAGTTATATTTTCAACGCATTTTATCAATGTACTCAGGTAAACTTGATCTTCTACGCCGACACCATCTAGCTGGACAAGAGGTGTGAGCCTGTTTCATGGGCAGTGCTCTCAAGCTGATACCAATGTAACCACTCTGTCTTAAGTCCACAACGTTACTGTAGATCGAAAGTGAACAGAGGTTTGCAGTTTGCATATGGCAGACGTAAGTGGTCACAACAAATTAAAATTTTATTGTTGCATTGCACATCATGCAGGTGGTTATACACTAGTGATATCATCCCATGTGCAAACTCTTGGCTTTAGTAAGGGCGTCCAAACACGCCCATGTTCCCACTGTGTGTTTGTTTCAGCAATTCCTCGTTCAAGACAGTAATCTCTAAGAAATAAGAGAACTTAATAATTTGAACTGCAAAAACAATTTTTTGAGCACTGGCGCGACAAATTCAGACTGTTTGACCTCAAAAGTTTTGGCCAGTGTGGGGCTCGAACCCACAACATTCGTTATTAGCACGACGCTCTAACCAACTGAGCTAACCGGCCATGGTTTCCTTTATATATTTTGATGTCTTGCTGCGTCGTAGTTTTTAGGGAGCGGTCCAAGAAAACATTGACATTGTTGTAGCAATATTCCACTGCGAATCATTCAACATTAATGGAAGTTATATTTTCAACGCGTTTTATCAATGTACTCAGGTAAACTTGATCTGCGATGCCGACACCATCTAGCTGGACAAGAGGTGTGAGCCAGTTTCATGCGCAGTGCTCTCAACCTGACACCAATGTAACCCCTCTGTCTTAAGACCTCAACATTACTGTAGATCGAAAGTGAACTGAGGTTTGCAGCTTTAGTAAAGGCGTCCAAACACGCCCATGTTCCCACTGTGTGGTTGTTTCAGCAATTTCTCGTTCAAGACAGTAATCTCTAAGAAATAAGAGAGCTTAATAATTTGAACTGCAAAAACAATTTTTTGAGAACTGGCGCGACAAATTCAGACTGTTTGACCTTAAAGGTTTTGGCCAGTGTGGGGATCGAACCCACGACATTCGCGTTATTAGCACGACGCTCTGACCAACTGAGCTAACCGGCCACGGTGGTTTCGTTTATATATTTTGATGTCTTGCTACGTCGTAGTGTTTAGCTAGCGGTCCAAGAAAACATTGACATTGTTGTAGCAATATTCCACTGCGAATCATTCAACATTAATGAAAGTTATATTTTCAACGCATTTTATCAATGTACTCAGGTAAACTTGATCTGCGACACCGACACCATCTAGCTGGACAAGAGGTGTGAGCCAGTTTCATGGGCAGTGCTCTCAACCTGACACCATTGTAACCCCCTCTGTCTTAAGTCCTCGACATTACTGTAGATCGAAAGTGAACAGAGGTTTGCAGTTTGCATATGGGCGACGTAAGTGGTCACAACAAATTAAAATTTTATTGTTGCATTGCACATCATGCAGGTGGTTATACACTAGTGATATCATCCCATGTGCAAACTCTTGGCTTTAGTAAGGGCGTCCAAACACGCCCATGTTCCCACTGTGTGTTTGTTTCAGCAATTCGTCGTTCAAGAAGTAATCTTTAAGAAATAAGAGAACTTAATAATTTGAACTGCAAAAACAATTTTTTGAGCACTGGCGCGACAAATTCAGACTGTTTGACCTCAAAAGTGCTGGCCAGTGTGGGGCTCGAACCCACGACATTCGCATTATTAGCACGACGCTCTAACCGAGCTAACCGGCCACGGTTTCGTTAATATATTTTGCTGTCTTGCTACGTCGTAGCTTTTAGGGAGCACTCCAAGAAAACATTGACATTGTTGTAGCAATATTCCACTGCGAATCATTCAGCATTAATGGAAGTTATATTTTCAACGCATTTTATCAATGTACTCAGGTAAACTTGATCTTCTACGCCGACACCATCTAGCTGGACAAGAGGTGTGAGCCTGTTTCATGGGCAGTGCTCTCAACCTGATACCAATGTAACCACTCTGTCTTAAGTCCACAACGTTACTGTAGATCGAAAGTGAACAGAGGTTTGCAGTTTGCATATGGGAGACGTAAGTGGTCACAACAAATTAAAATTTTATTGTTGCATTGCACATCATGCAGGTGGTTATACACTAGTGATATCATCCCATGTGCAAACTCTTGGTTTGTAAGGGCGTACAAACACGCCCATATTCCCACTGTGTGTTTGTTTCAGCAATTCCTCGTTCAAAACAGTAATCTCTAAGAAATAAGAGAACTTAATAATTTGAACTGCAAAAACAATTTTTTGAGCACTGGCGCGACAAATTCAGACTCGTTTGACTCAAAAGTTTTGGCCAGTGTGGGGCTCGAACCCACAACATTCGCGTTGTTGTTCTGACGCCCATATGCAAACTGCAAACCTCGTTCACTTTCGATCTACAGTGTCGTTGACTTAAGACAGAGGGGTTACATTGGTGCCAGGTTGAGAGCAGTGCCCATGAAACTGGCTCACACCTCTTGTCCAGCTAGATGGTGTCGGTGTCGTGGACCAAGTTTTACCTGAGTACATTGATAAAATGCGTTGAAAAATATAACTTTCATTAATGTTGAATGATTCCGCAGTGGAATATTGCTACAACAATGTCAATGTTTTTGGACTTCAAGGCTAAACACTGACGTAGCAAGACATCAAAATATATAAACGAAACCACCGGCCGGTTAGCTCAGTTGGTCAGAGCGTCGTGCTAATAACGCGAATGTGTGGGTTCGATCTCCACACTGGCCAAAACCTCTAATGTCAAACAGTCTGAATTTGTCGCGCCAGTTCTCAAAAATATTGTTTTTTGCAGTTCAAATTATTAAGTTCTCTTATTTCTTAGAGATTACTGGTCTTGAACGAGAAATTGCGAAACAACCACACAGTGGGAACATGGGCGTGTTTGGACGCCTTTACTAAAGCTGCAAACCTCAGTTCACTTTCGATCTACAGTAATGTCGAGGACTTAAGACAGAGGGGGTTACAATGGTGTCAGGCTGAGAGCACTGCCCATGAAACTGGCTCACACCTCTTGTCCAGCTAGATGGTGTCGGCACTCGCAGATCAAGTTTACCCGAGTACATTGATAAAATGCGTTGAAAATATAACTTTATTAATGTTGAATGATTCGCAGTGGAAAATTGCTACAACAATGTCAATGTTTTTTTGGACCGCTCCCTAAAAACTACGGCTGGCAGGAAGACATCAAAATATATATAGGAAACCATGGCCGGTTAGCTCAGTTGGTTAGAGCGTCGTGCTAATAACGAATGTTGTGGGTTCGAGCCCCACACTGGCCAAAACTTTTGAGGTCAAACAGTCTGAATTTGTCGCGCCAGTGCTCAAAAATCTGTTTTTGCAGTTCAAATTATTAAGTTCTCCTTTATTTCTTAGAGATTACTGTCTTGAACGAGGAGTTGCTGAAACAAACACACAGTGGGAACATGGGCGTGTTTGTACGTCCTTACTAAAGCCAAGAGTTTGCACACTGGATGATATCATTCGTGTATAACCACCTGCATGATGTGCAATGCAACAATAAAGTTTTAATTTGTTGTGACCGCTTTCGACGCCCCACGCAAGCTGCAGACCTCTGTTCAGTTTCGATCTACAGAAATGTTGTGGACCTAAGACAGAGGGGTTACAATGGTGTCAGGTTGAGAGCACTGCCCATGAAACAGGCTCACACCTCTTGTCCAGCTAGATGGTGTCGGCGTAGAAGATCAAGTTTACCTGAGTACATTGATGAAATGCGCTGAAAATATAACTTCCATTAATGTTAAATGATTCGCTGTGGAATATTGCTACGACAATGTCAATGTTTTCTTGGACCGCTTTTAAAAACTACGACGTAGCAAGACACCAAAATATATAAAAGAAATCGTGGCCGGTTAGCTCGCATAGAGCGTCGTGCTATTAATGCGAATGTCGTGGGTTCGAGCCCCACATTGGCCAGCACTGTTGTCGTCAAATAGTCGGAATTTGTCGCGCCAGTGCTCAAAAAATTGTTTTTGCAGTTCAAATTATTAAGTTCTCTTATTTCTTAAAGATTACTTCTTGAACGACGAATTGCTGAAACAAACACACAGTGGGAACATGGGCGTGTTTGGACGCCCTTACTGAAGCCAAGAGTTTGCACATGGGATGATATCACTAGTGTATAACCACCTGCATGATGTGCAATGCAACAATAAAATTTTAATTTGTTGTGACCACTTACGTCTCCCATATGCAAACTGCAAACCTCCGTTCACTTTCGATCTACAGGTAACGTTGTGGACTTAAGACAGAGTGGTTACATTGCATCAGGTTGAGAGCACTGCCCATGAAACAGGCTCGCACCCCTGGTCCAGCTAGATGGTGTCGGTGTAGAAGATCAAGTTGACCTGAGTACATTGATAAAGTGCGTTGAAAATATAACTTCCATTAATGTTGAATGATTCGCAGTGGAATATTGCGACAACAATGACAATTTTTTCACGGACAGATCCCTAAAAACTACGCCGTAGCAAGAAACCCGAATATATAAACGAAACCGTGGCCGGTTAGCTCAGTTGATTAGAGCGTCGTGCTAATAACGCGAATGTCGTGGGTTCGAGCCACACACTGGCCACAACTTTTGAGGTCAAACAGGCTGAATTTGTCGCGCCAGTGCTCAAAAAATTGTTTTTGCAGTTCAAATTATTAAGTTCTCTTATTTACTGAGAGATTAAGAGAGATTACTGTCTTGAACTGTCTTAAGAGATTACTGTCTTGAACGACGAATTACTGAAACAAACACACAGTGGGAACATGGGCGTCCTTGGACACCCTAACTAAAGCCAAGAGTTTGCACATGAGATGATTTGACTCGTGTATAACCACCTACATGATGTGCAGCGCAACAATAAAATTTTAATTTGTTGTGACCGCTTACGACGCCCACGCAAGCTGCAAGCCTCTGTTCACTTTCGATCTAGGGTAATGTTGTGGACTGAAGGGCAAGTGGTTCCATTCGTGTCAGGTTGAGAGCACTGCCCATGAAACTGGCTCACACTTCTTGTCCTGCCAGATGGTGTCAGTGTCGCAGATCAAAGGACACTGAAAAAGTGCGTTGATAAAATCTTTTCCATTAATGTAAAAGGAGTAGCAGTGGAATATTACGAAAACAATATCAATATTATCATTGGCGCTCTGCCCCGCCGTACTAAGCAATAAGAATATATAAACGAATATATGGCCGGTTAGCTCAGTTTGTTAGAGCATCGTGCTAATAACACGAATGTCGTGGGTTGGAGCCAGACACTGGCCAAAACTTTTGAGTTTGAATATTCTGCGTTTGCCACGCCTGTGCTCCACAGAAATGATGTTATTTGCCGTTCAAATTATTAAGTACTCTCATTTCTTAAAGATTGCTGACTTTAACGAGCATTGATGCAACAAACACATAGTGGAAAAACGACCGTGTTTGGACGCACTTAATAAAATCAGCAGTTTGCACATGAGATGATTTCACTCGTGTATAACCACCTACATGATGTTCAGCGCAACAATAATATTTTAATTTGTTGTGACCGCATTCGACGCCCCACGCAAGCTGCAAGCCTCTGTTCACTTTCGATGGAGGGTAATGTACTGGACTGAAGGGCAAGTGGTTCCATTGGTGACACGCTGAAAGCACTACCCATGAAACTGGCTCACACTTCTAGTCCTGCCAGATGGTGTTAGTGTCGCTGTTCAAAGGACACTGAAAAAGTGCGTTGATAAAATTTTTCCATTATTGTAAAAGGACTCGCAATTAATGTAAAAAGATTTGTGACCGCTTTCGACGCCCCACGCAAGCTCCAGACCTCTGTTCACTTTCGATCTACAGTAATGTTGTGGACTTGAGACCAAGGGGTTATATTGGTGTCAGGTTGAGAGCACTGACCATGAAACTGGCTCACACATATTGTCCAGCTAAATGGTGTCGGTGTCTCAGATCAAGTTAGCTCAGTTGGTTATAGCGTGGTGACTGCATTTTGGATCCTGTCATCCGGTACAGCACAAGCTGCCGAGCCGATAGCCTACAGCCAGGCTCTCAGAATTTGCCGCATCTGTTCAGAACCTGATGTGGCGAAATTACGGTACCTCCGGCTGAAGGAAGACCTGGTCCAGAGGGGTTACCCAAGATGGAAGGTACACAGACGCATTACTAAAGCTCTGTCCTTCAACCGACCCGATTTGCATTTGGTAGTGCCCAAGACCCGACCTGACCCCGACGGCGAAACCAAGTCATTTTCCCTTATTTTACCATATCATCCTGACCTTAAGGGGGGTCGCGATTTTTCGACCATCTCCGATTTTCTCATTTTCACATATTTTGTAGTCCTTATTGTTCCGCAAAACAAGACAAGTGCGTTTGTTGCAAAACTTTTCCTATCATTCACAATAGCCCTCCAAAGGTGACCCCGACATGTGTTAAACATAGGAAAATGAAAAAGGAAAATTTTTCTGCTACCAAAAGTTTAAGCGCTGTGTAAGAGCAAATCGGCTACCACTCGCTGTAAATCGAAAATTTGGACTAGGTAAAGTGCTAATATCTATACGAGGTTATTTTCCGTAGGGTCGCTGACTTTATACGAATTTTCAAAGTCCGGAGAAGTCGATTTTTGCTCAAAATCGCTCTACAAATGTGTAGGGCAGTGGACGTTTTGTCTTGTCCTGAACGAACCCTTTGGTGTAGAAACTTCGCGTTTAGATATTAGCACAGTATATTGCTAGAGCTTTATTTTGCATATAATCAAATCAGTCCCTATCAGGCCTTTTCAGTAGCTCGCAGTTTTGGTAGCAGAAATTCTATTTTTCCTCAAAAATCGTCATTTTTCGAAAATCTCATGTTTACTGCTTCAGTCAGTCTAATCTTAAGGTATCTCAATAAAATATGGCATGCTAATAGGCTGGCATAAGACCAACGTGTCTGTAAAGTTTCATGCCAATAGCTTGTGTTTTCCTCTGGTGACGTACTACGATAGCACATAGCCATATTTTATGTCAAATTGAAGCTCTCAATGTCCTGAACATTTTATCTTCTTGTACCAAGTCTCTACAAAGCTGTATGAGAAAGTTAGAGCGAGTTTTTCCCAAAGTGCCACACCCCAGTTGCTTTCGCGATGAGGGGTAACGCCAGACTCATTTTGCTCAGGATCCGTAGTCTGGCGTTGAATAATTGCAAATACAATTACCCGAGGCATAGGCAAGGCTACTGCCGGGGCAGAAGTGGTCACGATACATTCACTGGATCCTGACCACCCGTTAGCTCCATTCAAAGGGTTTCCCTCCTTGACTGGCCAACTCCTTGAAAATTTCGGATAAGTACAGAACAATTATGGGAGGACATTTCTGGCACCGCTGCACCATGCCTATGCTCTAAACAAATTTGTTGCCGGCAGGCAACAGACAAGTTTGAAGTTTTGTGTTTTGAGTTGCGAAAGCGGAGTACCTCTGCATTCCTCCGCAGTCAACTCAAGTATTGAGGTGCGTTATACATTAAATAGAAAAAAAGGGGATATATATAGAGCGAGTTAAAGTTTGAAGCAAATGACAGTCGGAATAAGCTTTAACAAATCGTCAAAACGCCGTGTCTCGCTCGTTGCTTGGCTTGCCACTGCAATTTATGCGGTAACTGGCCTCCTACTGGGCAATTTTGACAAAATAGGAAAAAATAGGAATTTTTTTCCAGCAAAAAATAGTAAAAAATAGGAATTTTCGAAGACAAAAATAGGAAAATATAGGAAGTTAAATAAAGAATATTAGGTAAACCAATATTGAATTTACAGTACTAATTTAGTTTTTAGCACCTTCAGGCTTAGTTCCAACAATGCAGAACAACGGTATAGCAATGTTCACAAAAAATCTCCCCAAAAATTCACAAAAAACCCAACTGGGCGGCTAAGAAGCCGAGGCCGAAAATTTTTAGTTTCGTTTGTTTTAAGTTTGGCTACCACGGCTCATATTCTCCGATTAGGGTGCCCAAAATAGTCGACCCACCCAAAATCCGACCCTCGGACAACTCCGACCAAAATTTAATTGTTTTTGGTACTCCCTATGGACTTTGCGCAGCTACCCCATATTATGTACGTAACGTGTCCTAACCAGGGTTTTCTTTTTGTGTAAAATACTGTGTATTTATACAAAATAAATAAATTTACACAATGAAAAACTAATTTACACACCAAAATACACAGCCACATTTTCGAAAATTTTTGCAAAAAGTGCTCTGAAAAAATAGTTTTCAAGCCCTTCATATTTAAAATAGCTCTAGCTTTTAGCTGGGGGCTGCCGCCCCCAGACCCCCGCCGCTTTCCAATCATTTACCATGGTTTTCTGCATTACGACATGATTATAGGTTGTTTCTGCAAATACATCTGCTTATCCGGTTGCATATAATTTATTCACGTACAGCGTGCAAATATTTGTAAGATAGTATAGTAAGTAATATAGCTAATACATACGATTCAATATCGTTTCTTGAACCAGGGGCGGATCCAGGGATGGCGGAGGGCGCCCCCCCCCCCGTCGCGATTCGAAGGCAGGAAAAATTAAGGAGAGAAAGAGGAAAAAGGGCAAAAAACAAAATTTCTCGCCTTCGGCGCGAATTTCCTACATTTTAACCACATATTTATTGCATTTATGAAGAAAAAGCTTGAAATGCATCCGATTTTTCGGAGAAAATTACCAGTTTTGCCTAAAAATGTCCAGAATTTTTTTAAGAGTTTATGAAAAGAATTAAAAATCCGAAGACTATCCATCCAACCATGTATAGGAGTCTCTGTCATGGCCTCTGGCTTCGCCACCGGCGGGTGATTTTTTGTGAACATTTTCACAAAAGAAAATTGGCGCAAGAAATAGACGCAAAGTGCTATTTATCTTTGTATCATCACGTTTTAAACTCAGAAATGCCAAATTTTGTTACTGGCCTAACTAGGTTGCTCTCAACATAGATTGTATTGATTTTGCTCGCTCATACTATCCGACTTTTGCTGGGAGCTAATGTTCAGCATTTCCCGTTTTGGAAAATTCAAAGCTTAGTGGACACATAATTTAACCATTTTGGAATCACTAAACAGTTTGCAAAAATTCAATATGAATTCGAAGATTTTGACAAAAATACGACGGTCACAAAATTTAAATATCGAAATATCTGAAATATTGAAAAATAGTCAAGAAACTTTAAACTCTCTGCAAGATATGCCTTTTGAAGCCAAATCAAGTGATTTTCTTTCTTGAAAATTATGAACAAAATTATTTTTGCATTTTCTCATGTAATTGTCTGCCGTTTTTGCGTTAACGGATATCCAGATATCCCGCTATCCGCCTATTCCAAACTTAACTTCAAGACTTTTTCGATTTTGCAGCTAAATTTTCAACTTTTCTGTCAATATTTCAGTACGCTGTGAATTTCTATCATGCAACCAAGCGACAACCTTGGATTCAAAAACATTTTCAGATAAATTTTTGAAAAATGTTTAAAATTTTTTGGAATTTTAACTGTCTGAAATGTTCATTCGCGGATATCCGGATATGTTTCTCACATCGGATATTATATGGATATAAAAAATTATCCGGATATCCGAATATCAAGTGTCCATTACTGGGTAAGGTAGACCAAGGCGACAACAAACTTTGACCGACCACAGAAGAAGCCAGAGACTATATGGCGCGGCGGGAAAAACCCCAATCCGATATGCGGGAAAAAACCCAATCCGATATGCGGGAAAAAACCCATCGCTAGTGTGAGTCACCCATATGAGCTAGATTGGATTTTAATAGCCTATCTTAAAGAGCGTCCAAAACTACCCTGGAAGGTGAATTATTCTAGCTCCCGCTGCCTCTCAGCAATTTTTTTGGGACTTTGAAAATTTTGGAATTTTTGGTCCCAACATGGGGGTCATGCAGGGTCAACAATGGGGGGGTCACCCTGAACTACTGGAAAGACTTAGCCCAAAACGGATTACAGTTCCACAGAGGACATGTTTCGAACTTCACGATGGTGTATGCAATTTGGGTCTAGTGCCTGTGGTGCGACCTGGGGGTGACCTAGACTCGATTTTTTCCCATCGGTTTGGTCGATAATTTCTCACCAACCGTAAGTGCTAGAGAGACGTTTTATGGCTCATTTTGAAGCTCTTCACAAGGCCTCATGGTAGTTACGTTAGATTTTCGATTTGTCGCTTAAAAAAAAGTAACAGCCAAAATTCGAAAATTTGGGTTTTTTCCGGCCGCGCTATACTACGGTAAATTGTCCTAAGAAATTAATTTACAGCACTCTTGAAATTCCAACTTACTTACTTGCAACTTACTAAACACAACTAGGGTTGTCCCCGGTTTAGGCCCGAGCTCGGAGAATTTTGTGTTGGGCCCGGCTTTGGCTGAAAGCCGGCCCGCTACCGGGCCCGGTTATAGAGGTCGGCCCCACCGGGCCTACCGGGCTCAACGGGCCGGCCTGGCTCATCGTGCCTGCTGGGTTCATTCTGCAAGTTTGGGACTTGCTGCGGCCCGGGCTTCGGAGTCCGGTCCGGGCCTATCACCGGGCTCGGAAATTTAAAGCCGTAGCTAGCTAACTTAGGCCCGGCCCGGTCAATTTCTTATCGGAACAACCCTAACTCCATCTACGAATTTTTCGGCGGCGTATTTTTGTTTTTGACTGCGTATTTTTAAGTTCGACTGCGTAGATATATACGCAGTATTTTACGCATAAAATCGCGGAAGATTAATCTTATAATAAGTAGATAACGTAATTTAAAGGAAAAATATGGAAAATTAATCTTTCAATGGGATGCGAAACCACAAGATTGCAAAGACTTGTCGGCGAAGCCGAAAATTGTTGAAAATTCGGGATTAAAGCATACGCTAAACATTATCTCGGACATTAATACTG
>JASAND010008167.1:0-52736 GCA_030248195.1 Trissonchulus latispiculum | reverse complement strand
TGATACACCTCCGCGAATTCCATTTTCCATAAACGTATACATGTCCGGGTTAGCAAATAGCTCTAATTTGACGTCGATACACTTTAGCGCAGCATCTCAAGAAAATGATGGCGCAGTTTAATACTGGGCAGGATCTAACTGATAGTTTAGCATACAAAAGTTTCTAAAGTTTTCGAAAACATCGCTCAATAGCAACACGTCACTAATGAGATACAGATCGTGGTATTCTCCCAGCGATTTAACATTGAAAGTTTTCCATACCATCTTAGCGTGGTTATAGTCTTCTTCGGTAATTGATGAATCGGTTAAAGTGGAATAAAAACTGTTTATCGGAGGTAGCTCTTGTTCTTCAAATCTTTGCCAGGAATCCATGTACTCGTATGGGTATACTCCTTTTCGCAGCATCAAATGAGTGTCAGCTTTGAAATATTCGGCAGTGTATCTAAATTTATCGCTGCCCTTATCAGATAGACTTTTAACCAGCTGATCCAATGAGGTATTCAGAAACTGTAAACTGTCGATAAACCGGAGATTCCAGCGAGTATTTGAATGTTTAAATTTCAAAGAGAATGTAAGGTAATCATCATATCCTTTTGGGATTACATTGATTTCGCATCCCATTTTGGACGCAATTGTCCCCAGCTGTTCCAGTATTAAATGTCCATCGTATCTGCGAAGATTGTGGAAAACTATCGTTACCGTACGCATCAGCCGAAAAAATAAATTGCACTCAGGATGTGCAGCACCTCTGTATTGTCCACATAAGTGACAGTGATCCCAAACTCTATCTTTTCCTAAATCCTTCTTGCATATGGCACATGATCTTGTACAGAAAAAGTGAATTTGATCTGCGGCTGTAGCAGACTGCCAGTTTGGTTTGTTCAGCTTTTCCTGGTATTCCTCTCCCCATTTTATAGCCATCTGTAAGAATTCTTCCACGGGTTTTGCTGATCTGACAGTGTATGTTCTTCCAAGGGAGTGCTTGTCGTGGCAGCAACCAAATATTTCAACCATTCCGAATCCGCACGGGGTATGTACGTGGAGAGATGTCGTCGACGATGTCGATGGATTGGGAAGACATGTATCCAGTTTTTCAAGTATACATTCAAAGTCTGCATAGATCAAGTACGGTTGACGTTGCATTTTAAGAAACTTGGTAAATTTCAACCATTTTTCATCCGCCGTTGGCATCTTGACTACGTCCAGATCGGGATTTTGGCAACGTTCCATGTGATCATTTCTTTTTGACTCGGAATAAAACAAACAGAGACAGAGGTGGCACTGGAAAAGTTTAGATCCGTGACTGCGCTCTGTGTTGAAAAATTTTTCAGGATCCTTGACTAGACAGTAGTGTTGATTCTTCAACAGAAGAAGAGTAAAGTGATGAACCGTATCCTTTCGGTCGGTCAAATGGAGAATGTTCAGGGAGTCATCATAGCCGTAGACGTTTAGCGAAATATGGTTTAGTAGTTCAAACTTTGGGATATCATCGATTTTTACAGGAAAATTCCTGTAAAATTGAGTTCGCCAAAGTATCGCTCATAATGAGAAACTCGTTGATTATTGTTTTCAACAGGATGTAATCCTGCTAACACCGCCCACATAAAACATTTGTCGTCCTCATTTTGAATGTTCAAAATGGCCTTCTTTGATTGCAGCTTAGGAGGTAGTGGGATATAAGTTTTCCCCTTTACAGGTTCATATTTAGTCATGTGAACATCTAAGGTATCAATGATACACTCTTGATGATACTAACAACCCATCCAGATCCTCTTTCCAAATATTCTTCAACCTTTTGACTAATATATTTGAAGGAGTCCAATATTGCAGCAGGAATATGTTTCCGACTACACAGCCTTTGTACAGTACTATGAAAGTAGCAGGTTATTGTTTCTGTTGGGTCAGTTGCTTTCTCAAAGGTTATCTTTAGAATGACATCAAACTTGATACAGTGTAAAGATTCCAAAACCCGTTCAATACACTTTTTCAACTCAACATGAACGCCTTTATACAAACACCAGAGATCATTCCATGGCACAGTACTTTCTAGCTGATAACAGTGAAAATTTTTATACTGGGCGGTCGATTTTTCAATGAAAACTACAGAAGATTTTGTTTTAGGTCTTGGGACCACTCCTGGACTGATCACGCGAATGTCACAGTGAATGTCTACACATATCCTGACGTCTCTTGAAAGGTTTACCGCAAGTGGGACACTGGTGTGGACGGATGTTGTCGTGAACTTGCCTAATGAGAGAGTTAAGGTTGCCTTGACGAGTGAAAGATTTACCACAAATAGTACAAATCATGACTTACGGTAGAGTCCAGCAAAATTCGTTGAAATAAGAAATATCAAATATGGAGAATGTGATCCAAACTAAAGTAGTTGATAATAATCAAATATAATAGTAGTAGTAGCATAATATGTAGTCAGGGATATAGCAAACCGAGAACAGTAATAAATCCAAACGCGTGTCGAGTGAAGTATGAAAGAAAACTGATGCAGAGCTTAGATTCCGTTTATTTATATACTCTTTTCCGGATTTGATTTATTACCGACTCAAATTTGCTGACTCAGCGTTCGTACAATTTCGTCACAGTAACGGTGTCAGTTTTAATTGGTTCTCGGTTTGCACGACCACTAGAAAAACTATTTGTACTAGCTGGGCCCTGGCGTTTGTCCTTTATTTATTTTTACCCAGTGCCAACCTGTATCGAAAACTTTGTTTTTACTCCAGTTACAACTTGGTACATACCTCATGACTAATCAAATTTTACTTAATTTAGTAACAATGAACAGCTGCATTGAATTTAGTTACAGTTACGAACATGCACCGCATCAATCAAGTTATTGACATCGTGAAAAGTACCGTTCAATGTTCTGCTATAACTTATCAACTGGGTAGTACTACCCTGTACCGTGACTCAACCACAATTCCGTACCAGTGAGTCCAAACCTGTACCTAACTGTTGTCTATGTTAAATGTAATGAGGTACCTACCACAAGGAATTGCGGCAGGTACAGAGTATCTTAAAACAATTAAATATAGCAAAAATTAAAATTTCCTGCCTGGTTTCGGACTCATGGTGCTAAATCAAACACCCTTTTTTACAAAATTAAGTGACATTGTGCATGGTACTGCATAACTAACTTCCAAATTGGCTCTATAGGTAGCACAGAATAGCACGATGACTCAATTTTGCCATATATAAGGCGGAGATTTTGGGCAGTATCACTTAAGTTTCTTTTCTGTCTCAGCAATGTTGTTTTCACACTCAACTGTACCGATTTTACGTTCGTGGTTCACTTGGCGCAATAGATACGCGGATTTTGGAGCTATGCTGGTGGATGGATTTACAATACCAGTCCTCGTGCTAGTGGCGTCTCTCATGTTAGCGGGTCAAACTATAGGAGATTCTATATCCTGTCAGATTCCTTCCCAGGTGACCGCGCCGGTGGTAAAATATTTTCTAGATATTTGTTTCTTCAAAACGAATATTCCAGATAAGGATTATTTGCTGTACTATAAGCTACCCGAGGAAAGATTTTATATCCACATTTATCCGTATATGGGATTTATCGTTATGTTTCTGGCTATACTGCTATATTTTCCTGGAATAGTCTGGAATTTTGCAACGAAAGAATGGGCTGGTCTTGACACAAAAGATCCCGAACACTTAGCCAAACTGAAGCGGGAGTCAGTGTGCTGTAAAGTTTTCTTGTTATATAGGTGTCTAACCATAACAATAATTGTGTGTGAGTGTATTTTAGTTAGTATAACTTTTTACCCTATAATTGTAAATAATTTTTCGTTAAACTATAGTTTATTCCCAGTTGAAGTGCAATGTGGTGTACCAATGTACAGTTTTGGAAATGTTAATATTCAATATATAATGTGTTTACTACCCCTAAACTTTTATTATTCAAAATTTGTTGCTGTATACTTTGTTTGGCTGTGTATTTTGTTAATTCTATATGTTCTTCATTTTAGTTTTTTATTGTTTTATTTAATAAGGAATCAGATCTTGAATGATATGGGGTTGCTGCTATATATGCGCAGAAAAGTCGAGAATATTTCATCGAATGCTATCGCCAATGTGACCTATATCTAACTGTATTTACTGTATATTAATATTTAGTTTAATTCCATTTAATCCAATGACTCTTTATTGCTTTATCTATTGCAGCTATGAATATTCTCCTACAAATTCAAATTCTTAAAAATACGTGCTCGTATGAATTGTTTCACTTCAGTGCAAATACGCTCCATTACTTTGTTCCATTTCTTTTTGCATTTTTAAGCGACTGCGTCGCCTGATGTTTTTAGACCCTCGTGTCTCTATCGATAAATAATTACACAATAACATACACTAATACTGCCATGCTAAAATCCAGGAAGACGCAGCAATTTTTAACTAAGAAAACTAACAACACATTGCATTGTTAGCACAACAAAGACAAATTTGCTTGCAACAACAGCAACAGCAAATTAATGGGTAACTTGCGTTTCTTTAAGTTAAACGTTAAGCTAAATCTGGTAAAAAACAGCGTTCTCAAAACCTTTTCTTAGAGTGGAGGTGCTGGTCCTTAGATTTTTATGTTAGCGGTGGCTGTTACAAGTCTTGGTTAGTTGGGGTAAACTGCTACTTTTTAAACTGTTACTACCACTCTGATTCCGGAAAAATTAATGCTGTAGACCTTACGTATCATCCACATACTTGCACGTTCACGAAAGTTTCGTATCTTGCTTTCATTTCGGGTTCTCTTTCTTTCCGTTCACCAGCCATGTCAAAGTTTCGGTTTTGCTTAATTTTACTGCATATAGTCTATGCAGTAAATGAGGAAAAATACTTTTTTACCATAAATATGGATACCGGATCCATATTTGTATCAGTTTTGTGTACCAGTTTTTCTGTTTTATTTGAGAGACAGCCAAGAACATCTAATGCACCAGAACCTTCTACAACTGCTAACACCACTGCAAACACTTCGACCAATGTAACCATCGAGCCAGATAATAATGCTGCAACGTCTAGCAATAATGTGGACAGCTACAGTAACGTAACTGTAGACACAGATAATGATAATGTCAGCGATTCTCAATCCACTAATTACCGTTTACGATCTTATTTGTCTTCTCTCAATTTGTCTTCTCAGAAACGCCAAAGTCACCCTACTGTATCTGTATTTCCTATTACGACCGATTCGATTGCAGTGCCTAATGAATCGATTTCCGCTCAGAATACCGAGACATCTAGTAATACGGACTTTTCATCAGCCCTATTCCAAGATTATGGTACTTCGACACCTAGCAATGCTCTCCATGAACCGACTTCGTCAGTATCGATAACTAATAATACCTCTAACGCTGGACAATTTTTTTCACAGCTTACGTACCAACGGATGATACTTCGGTTCAACCAGCTTTAATGATCGCACCAGTTCCAACCACATCCAGTGATCCCTGTAGTTCAACTGACGTACCCACATCCGATGGTGCCTCCAGTTCGAACTTGAGGGGAACTCAGTGCACGGTTTGCATGAATCCTGTGGATCAAACCACAGGAGCCAGCACACCATGCAAACATCTGTTTCATCCGGCTTGTATTCACAGGTGCAGCGAACTGCCCCACTGTCGGGGCGGAATAGAGTACTACAGATTGCCCAACTACACAGCGATTCATGTTAATGTAAGCATTAGTATGGATACCTTATTTACCACCAATAAAAATTCTTTTGCATTAATTTTGTAGAGCATGCTAATGCATTATGTACGTAAATAGTTGTAAAAGTATGCAAATTTGACTGTGTGAAACGTCAAGTTAATGGATTTGTATAATGAGAAAGAAACGGAGCAAGTAGGAGCATCCTTATTTGAAGGTTTAGTTTGATGAAATCAACTGTGACTATCCTAACTTTTCTTATTTTGTACCAAAATGAAGCTGCGTTTGAGTATTTGTTCAGTTAAAGCTTAACTGCCACCTTATATTTTAGGCTACTAATGATAACCTGTCCATGGCAAGTTTCTTCGATTCTCCCAATCCTCTTTACTTGGATATTGCCAGAAACCATGGAAGAATTGTTCTCGTGAATTTCGTACAGGCGTTTATGAATGAATGCCACGCCACCCACGAAAGATATGGTATAGACGCAGAGAGCGCAGTTATTATGGTGTTAAGCCACCACACAGACTGGATTGACACAGCTACTGGTCGCGGCCGTGGGCGCAGAATGTGAATTTGAAACGCTACGCTACGCTAATTTTACGCTAATTTAACTACGCTCATTTAAACTCTATAACGCTTTTTATGCGGTTTTATATTATTTGGAAGACTGCATTTCTGCGGTTTTTATGTGGTTTTTATGCGGTTTTTATAATATTTGGAAGACTGCTATATCTGTATCTTAAATTTCGTTGTTACGCTGTTTCCGATACTATCAAAATGCCCAGTTCTGGACCCATGACTTTTATTCTACGCTTTACGTTTGCAGTTGATAGCGTTTTCTTGCCACTTTTATTAAATAAAGCTAAGCTACATATACTCCGATTACTGTACAAAAAGCAGCAAATACAGGTGAATATGCTATTAGCAGTTAGGACTCTCATTTTACCTAGCAACTAATCGCGCTGGATTACAAAGTTGCTGTTTAATCATGTAATTAATCCCAAAGAAGTGTGAGACTTACGGGCATTCCTTGAATTACTACCGAGATGCCAAGACAATTTGGATTATTCTAACCCTAACCCTATTAAACGCATTGAGCTGTGAATGTTGCCCTAGTCTAATATTCCTAAACTAAGGGGGATTAATCCAACCCTAATCCTTTCAAATAATTCGAGTTGCGGATTAATCACTTACTCTCAGCAGCCTCAAAAACGTAGGTAGGGGATTAGTCCCAACCACTAAAATAAAGGGATTAATCCTAACCACTAAACTAAATCCCCAAACCAAATTGCAAAAGCTGGCCCCTCAGCGGGGTAGATTAGGGGGATTAAGAGGATTTAGCTGAGGCTGAGGGGTCAGCTTTTGCAATTTCCTACTACTCTTCCCCGACCAACTAGTGCATATGTGGCAACAAGCCAGCACTTAGCTAGGAGAAAGAAGAAGTGTTGAGCGTTACACACTAATATATGATTATACACCTATATTCCCTACACATGCAAGCAGTAAGAAAACGGCATTACACACACATTTCTGGGACAGTTGCCGAGGACAGTCTTTGAGTTTCGCGTTTTTGGCTTTCTATTCGAGAGCAATAAGCGTCCAAACTTGGAACCATTGAAGCAAATCAAACAAAGTTAACATTTTCCTCAAAATCTTGAACTTACTTACTAATCTGAACTGGTCTCCTTTTTAAGCTCTCCTACGTTTCAAGAAATCCATGTCCAAGATTGTTTTCCTGTTATCGCATGCCCAAGTCCAACAGTCGAGCTGTACTGTACCTCGTTGTAACATGCCTGAAAATTATAGTTGAACTCCAAGAATTGACTATGGCAAACTCTCAAAGTTTGCTGCAAATACCTGAACCAGCACCTTAATTCCTGTGAAGAAGATTGTTTTATAACTGGACAAATAATTTGATGCATAGATTTGATCCTAGACTTGGTTTTGACATCGGATAAAACCAGAAATTGTAACGGATTATTTTCTGTTAGCGTGGACAAAGTTGGCAACGTGTTGTGTTTTGTTTTTCTCTAGATGTAAACAAGGACAGCTCTGAATAGGTGGTGCTTTCTTTACAATTCCGCATGTTTTATTTTTTATAGCTTACCTTGCTTCAAGACAAGTAATCGTATAGATCATCTAGGTTTTTAATCCTAGGATCAAATAATCTAAGCAAACTGCAATTTCAGAAAAATACAGCTTCCCTAATGAAACGCTATTAATTAAGTTTCCATTATTCTGTGAAAACAGGTATGCAGTTTAAATTCGATGATTGCACGTAGGGATGGAATCTAGGGGCAGTTTCATAAAACTTTTTTCTACTCGACTCGACAACTAGGCTTTGCTAGTTGTCGAGTCGAGTAGCAAATGTGTTTCATAAAAGATTTGCAGTTGCAGCTTGTACTCGCACTGGAGTTGCGTAGATAGTCACTTTAGTAGATAGTCAAGTGCGAGTAGATATAGTTGCTGCCTGCTAGCACCTGTTTCATGAAACTTCAGCTACTGCAGGCTAGTCCGCTACTAGCAGTTCTCTAGTTCTCTAGTGAATATTGACTAGAGAACTTTCAGAAAATCTGCTATAATTTCTGGGATTTTAAAATTTTTGTCTGGAAAGTTTCACAAAGTGGCGTGAAGTATGTTCTTAGTGGTGTCCTAAAATTATAAGTGGTTTCGTTCAGAGAAAGAAAAGATTTTTTCATTTTCAACAAAACTTAGTCTAGCATGCTTGTAACTCGCACTAGCAGCGCTAGTGCTCGTTGTAGCAGCAGAATCGTAGCTAAGTTTTGTCGAGTTCCTGAAAATCTATATGAAACGCTTGCACTTGTAACTCGCCCTAGGCTTGCGAGTACTAGCATGCTAGTACTCGCATGCGAGCAGAATTTTTATGAAACTGTGTCCAGGGAAGCCTTGCCAGAGACGAAAGCACAGTCGTTTTAATGATCGAATGGAAGTTTTCTCGGCTGCAAATTCTTACCCATTCATTCATTCATATTTATCCATGTTTTGACCCCATTTGCGACCACCTTTGAATACCACTCTTCACCTGAAATTCTCAAAACATAACAGGGCTTTCCGGCCAAAGTAGTGTAAAGTTGGAAGTGTAGGGGCAACCAAACTTTACGGGTGGAAACTGTGCGCGTATGGAAACGACGAACCTGGAGGAGACTTATGTTCCAGTCGACCTGGGCAGATCTCGCCAAGAACTAAATAGACCTAACAAATGGCTAGAGGAACTACCTGAAGGGACGAATGTCTGTCTAACTATACAACTACGAAGGAAACTTTGATTTAATTTAACACACGCTCAGTGAAATATTTAGCCTACCTAGACTTGAAAACAACTCAAAGTCCTACCTACCGACTATACAATTCTAATCCAAACCTAACTAAAGTACCCTAATGGCTCAGCTACTGAGACCACATTTAATTACATTTAAACAGGGGAGAGACTCCCGAAAAATACAAGGTATCAAGGATTTTCAGCAATAAAATATTCGTTAACAAAACTCACAGAACAGAAAAATTTCAGACAGACATACTCTACGAAAAATAGTAGCGCAAAAGCATGGCATAAACAAAATTCCGTTGCAATTACAAAAACATTCTACATAAACAAATTAAACCCCACAAATTATCTTAACCCTTCAACGAAAACTAATGTCTCAAAGATAAGCCCCTAAGCCGTCGCGGCTACACTAAATTACTTGGAATAACCTACTAAAAACCTTCTTTCTAGAATAAACGGCCACATTAGAGAATTAAATTAGAAAGAGAATAAAACTCAATAAAGTACTGTTAATAAATTTAGGTCGACCCACGAGGTCGCCTCGGAGTCTGACATAGCCAAGAAGAAAAATCAATAACTTACAATTACCCAGCGCTGAAGTCCAAATTTTGAAGGCACACACTAAAGAAATCACAGGGCAGGGAGCTAAAGTTAAACCGACCGCACGCTAGACTGAAAAGAAACTAGACTGACTGGTTTTGAAAGAGAAGGCTGAGAAAGATGCCTAGTGAATTTTGATTGGCTGAATTTGAGACCCTCTTGCAAACCCGACTATGCGCTTCCACAAGTCTAGCTCAGCAGCGCCACCTAGTCGCTAAGTGGGCTGAGTTAAACATAGCGCATTTAAACATAACAAACATTAGATTTCACCCCAATTTCTATGCAAATTTACACAATTTCACAAAACACCTTTCACACTAAAATTATCACACTTACTAAAATTACACACAATTCACACATCACACCTTACACATTACAGTAGCTACGTTTGAAGCTACCATACGGTTACTGCCACTAAAACTGCTCGCACGTAATCATAACGCAGCTACCTCGTATCGTCCCAGCTTTTTACGCGAAAGCGTTAATTCCGAATGTGGAAACTGTTTTTATTCTTTGTGATCCCATTAGTCATCTATACTACCAAGAGTATACATAATAACTAAAAGTGTGTGACAAGCATCACGCTCTTAGTTATTAAGCTAGCGACATGATCTGCACGATAACGGCTGAGCCCCCTACAAAAATTAGAGCCATCACTTAAAAAATTACTTGCAATGTTTGTGCGCAGAAGCTCGCAACAGACGCACATTGAACCAACTGACTATGTATTAAAAGCGTGACACGTCCTCTGCACGCTAACGGCTAACCTCTCCCCCGCAAATTGGACCCTTCACTTCAAAACAGTTTGGCCGCTCTGCATGTGTTCTAAAGAAAAAACCGACACAAAATTCGCTCACGTAGTGCTTGTGTTTTCGAGCTTTAGCACACAAGCATAGAGCGAGTGAGATTACCCCCGTTTTGACTGGGTACTAATTGGGGGGGGACACTGGTGTCAAATTTGCGGGGGGGGGGGGTCAGCCGTTAGCGTGCAGAAGATGTGTCAAGCTGATAATACATATGCCAGCTGTCATCCTGTTATGATGTATTATGTACTCTTGATACTGCATACTTAGAATTAGCATTTTGGTTTCGGGAGTGTGAAGAAGATTAATTATAACCGAACAAACAATTTGAAGCAAAGATTTGTTCCTAGACTTGATTATGACATATGTAATGAAACCGGATAAAACCAGAAAATGTAACGGATTGCATACAGTTGACTTGGGTAAATTTGGCAACGTGTTTGCTTTTTTATTATTCCGCCGGAGGCGGAATCTTTGTAGTGGGTTGAGCCCCTCTACAACTAAAACGTCAAGGTTTAAGAAACTACACCCTATCTTTAACACATAAATCTAGCTGGGAAGTTTTTTTAAGACAGGGGGTGATTGGAAATAAAACTGCTGTTCATAACTGGTTTTGCATAATAAACATTTTTCGGAGGTGCTCTAAAATGAATGTTCTATAGTTTTGAACTTTAAATTTGGAAATTATCCTTTCAAATTCCAGAGGGAACAATATTTTATTTAACAGAAACGTTGAATCGTGTCCCCCCTTGGATGACCTTTGGTTGAAGTTATGTCATTACATGAATATGCAAATTAACTTGAATAACGCTGACAACATTGTCAGCAGTAGATTAGGTGGAGACAGGTGATGCTCTTAACTTTCTTAAGGAATGGACCTGTTGTGTTTTTTAAGCGTCGGTTGCTTGCCTTCGTTTGCCCAGCCTGATTCCCTGATTTTAGGTATGTCCTTCGGGATCACGTATATATTGACCACGCACACAGGTGACATTGGCATATGTAAATACCACACGAATGCTTTTATTTCCAATTATTTCAATTGACTTATCACTAACGTACTATGGAGAGTCTAAACCTGGAGCGGAATTCTGTCACCTTTTAGGGTCTACTTGTTCTCAGATGTAAACAGGTAAAGCTGGAAATAGGTGGTTCTATTTAAGAACTATTTACACGGAAATTAGCAGGAATTGCACTATGAACGGCTTGCTCAACTCAATCGTCGCCTATCTTCAACATTGTCCTCATACATTAACATAGGCTCGGGTCCTGGGGGGGGCTTGTCCCCAAAAAATTTTGAGGGGGCTTGTACCTTGAACAAAAATTTTCAGGGGGGCTTGTACCTCAAGAAAAAATTTGTCAAATTTGTCGAAAAATTAACGCTAATTTTATTAAAATTAGCAATTTTTTGTCAAAATTTGGAAAAAATCTTCAAGTTTTAAAAAAATTTCAAATTTTGCCCAATTTTCCCGAAAAATTAAGTATTTTAGCTAAAAAAATTCCGGCGAAGCCGGAAATTTTTTGATATTTTACTGTAAAAACTAATTTTTTCCGGCTGTTTTTGGCTACCCCTTGGCCATTTTTTCGTTACCCCTTGTCCCCGACGGCGATAGGGCTTGTGCCTTGTCCGGGTTGGGGGGGGGCTTGGACCCCCCCAGACCCCCCCCGCGTTAACCTATGATTGTCCTACATAGTGTTCCGCTCATTTTTTAACCGAAGGGGGCCTGCTAGTAATGTAGAATTTATACTTTTTAATTTAAAATATTTAATTTTTGTATCAATCAATAAGTTCTTAGCGTTTGTAGTGCAACATTGTTTTCTTCTATCCTGCCCCCTTTAATCCAAAGTTTATGCGAAATCGTTAAACCGTTCCCCCCCGGCAAATTTCGCAGTCGAAAAATGTTGTAAAAATGCCACTATTTATGCAAATGAGATCAGCAGATTTGAGAACAGTTCACAAGTAACTGGCTAGCCGACTGGTTGCGTTTGACGAAGACTTTAAGTTCGCTATTACTCGAGCAAAAAAGAGAAACTTTTGTTCACAAAAATGTTCTGCTGCATTTTGATGTATAAATCTGTTTACTGACTCTAAGTAATGCAGAGTAGTGATAGAATGATGATTGTTTAAGTTGATGTCATCTGAGCAAATCACCTCCTTAAACTCATTAAACTCATTTTCACTTGCATCGCCAAGTTTTGGATATAAATCTGAAGCGGCTGCTTGGTTCTGGCTTATACTTGTTCATTGACAAGGAATAAGTATCCTTTGCCAGCTAAACTGACTGGCGAGGTCCAGGGTGCCTGATGGCGGCGTCTAACACTGCCTAATCTCAAATATTTGCTGAGGCTGCAGGACAAACCAAGCCTATTTAAACCCTTTGACTTGAAAATGAATGAACAAACTGACCATGAAAAGTTTAAAAGCACCAAATAATTTGAAATCAAGTTTATACAAAAGGGGCACGTACAAACAACCAGGAACATAACGGACTGTAAGTCAAAGCACTGATTTCAAGTAGCTTTGTTAAAGTTATCATCTTTTAAGTTAATTTAAGGTTACGTTAAATTTTTTCCTAAGGCTCAAACGCAGAACCGTCCCCTTTTAGGGGTCCTCTTGTTGGAATTGATATGTCAAAACAAATTCTGATATTTCAGAACATTTGACGAATTTATCTTTTTCAATTTACAGATCTTTTGCAGTATTTATAAGATTTTTTGAAGGAAGCTGGTTACATCATTTGATAACTCTATGACCGGATGCTATGTAGCAAGCAGCTCATGTTTTATGGCTAATAATCTAATTCAAATAAAGTTGTTTGCTTTGGTGGTAGATCGACGGCGCAGAAAGTGTGTATTGTCCTTCGTGTGTCCAACTTAATCGTGAAAGGAATGGTTTTCAGCCTTGGGTTCTTCATCTTCAACACCCTGCTGCTGGTTGTATCCGTATCATTTAATATATAAATTATCAAAATAAGGCGTCTTGAAAAATTTAGGAATGACAGGTTGGGATAGAAGTAGGCGTGGGGGTGAGAATGAGCCCCTCGAATTAGCCTGTCATCTCAGCCTACGTAACTTTGGCGGTTCATTATTTTGATGAAGTGACAAAATAGAGGAATCAAAATTGACAATAAAAACTTATTTTTTCAGCTCACACATCCCATTCCATTAATGATCAACTTATTGCTGAACTGGGAATAGCTTTCGGCAATTCAACCAACTGTTTACGAAGGTGTCTTACGTTATGAATACATGAGAGCAGTTTTAGTGGCAGTACCCATATGGCAGTTTGCAATACTTTGGCCGGAAACTTCTGTTATGTTTTGAGAATTTCAGTTGCAGAGTGGTATTCAAAGGTGGTCACAAATGGGCTCAAAGCGTGAATGATAAGAAATTGCATTCGCTCCTCTACACGACTGTGCTCACTCCGTTGGCATGCTTCCTTGGATTCCATCCCAATGTGCAAACATCGAATTTATACTGCATACCTGATTTTCACAGTATAATGGCAACTTTATACCATATCATTACTGAAGCTGTATTTTTCTTAAATCACAATTCGCTTTGCTGTCTTTAAAAGTATTTGACCCTGAATTAGAAAACCTAGATGCCAAATGGTTACCACTATATTTATCTTCGCAATAGAAAAGGACGGGAACCAAATTGTTTAGCCCAATGCGACCATGGTTAATGATACACCTCTATCCATTTCGAGCTATTTGGATGGTGTCTAAAGCTCGTTCCAAATTTGTATTTACTTTCATGGAATAGTATAAAATATTTAGGACCCTTTTCATTTTTCATTTGTGTATAATTATTCCTCCCAAGATATAGCAAGCGCATCAAATCCATAGTGCTGACATAGCTTTGCTTTTTATGTTGAGCACATGCAGAATTATACCGTGATCAATGTTGGATTTATTGAACGCATGCCTTATATTAATGCGACATGTATTTTCAATCGAACGTTGTGCAACGATACTGGCATATATTATGAAATCTTCGAAAGCCTTGCATTAACACTATCATATGCTATAAATCCCGTTGAGGCTAAATCCGTTTACGGTAACTCAAGTGACAGTCTACTTACCATGTTGCAGTTCCACCATATTAACGCCAGTCTCATGTTAATGGTTCCCATTTTCGACAATAACTACACAATTCAATTTTCTCCGTCTCTGGAATCTATTAGATTCAAGATCGCATCACATCGTTTAAGCCGAGAGCATCCCGTATTTAAAAATATATTTCGAGCTTTTGATGGATACGTTTGGTTTTGCTTGGCCTGTGTCGTCATACTGCAATATTTCGCTTCTAAGTTTGTGCAAGCGCTGGTTCCTGGACAAGAGGGTGTCAAGTCTGTAATGTATTTGATGGGAATTTTGGTACTTATGCGTTCATATCGTGCTCATTTTTATGCTTCAATTATGTTCACACCTATTCCTGGGCCTTCCGTAACCTTATCCAGTTTTCAACATTCGGGAGGTTTGGAAAATTACCAGCTGTTTGTCGATCGACAAACAGAAGATATCCTTGGATATTTGCTTTCAACCAAAGAAACTGATCTTTGGAATGCTGCTACCAGTGCTGTACGTAGCACTCCTGATTTTGTCCACGAAGCTCGAAATGCATTTGTTCACTTGAATCGGCATAAGTCTCATATATATTTGTGCTCTGATACAGATGAAATAGAGTACGGCTGGAATCTTTGCAATGTAGGCTACGCTGATCTTACTGCAAAATTACCACTTTCGTTTGCGTTTCACAGCGCAGATAACTTGGTGTATCCTTTTTCGTTAGCTATGTATAGAGAAGGTTATGCAATAAACGACATGTTTCAACGGCTTCGTCGGAAATACTTTAATTCCTATCGAGCTGATGTGCTACATATGAAACTGAAAGATCGTAGAGAAACTTGCTTCATGGAGCACGCTAAATCGAAGCATTACCACAAAGGACCTTCTAGTATTGGGCTCGACCAAATGGGGCTGTTGTTTGTACTGCTAATGTGCGGATACAGTATGTCAGTATGCTTTCTGTTGTTGGAAGTCTGGAAACCTAACAAAAATTTACTGCGGAAATTATAGAAATCAATGGACGATCTATGATACATAGCATATATGAGCGCGCAAAACAACTGTCACAAAAAAGGCAAGTTTTGACGAAGTTTAAACTTGAAAGTGTCCAGTTTCGTATGTCTTCTTCACTTCTCGAAAACCGTATTTTTGTGAAAACAAAAAGGAATACATTTACGGAATCACAAAATCTGCAAACAACATAATAATAATACAATAATATAATATAATATAGATATATCTACAATATCTGCAAACATATTTGTTTCACATCAAATGGTCAATAAATAACATTTCTATAAATACTTTATTTCTATGACTTTTCCGTTCACTTTTTACAGTTCACAGTTTATTTGGTTAAAAGTGGAAAAATATGTTTCATTTTAAGCTCGTCAATTCGCTTTTTAACTGTGAGTGCTGATTATAAAGTAAAATTAAACCGAAAACAGTAAAAAGGGAAGCAATCGAAAATTAGGTAATTTACTAATAATTCAACTAACTAACGAGCTAAATACTCTGCATGAAATTACAAAATAAGTATAATAATTAGTAACGAATTATTATGCCTTTTCGCACGCGAGTTAAAAGAGTAACGTTAAAATTAAAAGATTATTAAAGCCTGGTTTACACTATCAAGCTTTCTTCTGATTTTGTCAGATGGAACAAAATGTCAGAGCAAACATTTTGTATCCAACTTGTAGTTTACATTGTCCATCAAACAAGCAAGGAGTTTGCTACTGATAATCAGTGTCCAATCAAAATCAGCTTCTGTTGCTTCACACCAGCTCACTTTTCAAAATCAAGCAATATGACTGGTCAGTTTTGTCTGATATCAGACGGAATTTCCATTTTCGTCCAACAAAGATTTCATTGTCAGAGCTGAGTCAGTTAGTCGTTAACACGCGAGAATTTCGACTGACTTTTGTTTGAAGAAAATTTTCATCTGACAAAGTCAATAGTGTAAACGGTTTGATAGTGTAAACCCCCCTTAACTCTTTTACCTGTGTGCGCGAAAAGCATTGAGTTAATTTTAACTCGTTTAACTCGCTGCCCGAAAGCGCCATGAATAGCTAACCATTTTAAAAATTGCATACTAAATATATATACTAATTCTTCACATCCCACTATCACAAGTAACCTGAGATCCATCACAATCAATCATTTGCCTAACAATGTCAAGCAGTTCATGCACCGCACTCTGTATTTGCAGAATCTTCCGGTCATAATTAGATTAGATTTTCAAGGATATGAAACCATGAAGTCGAGTTAGCAATGATATAAAACCAAAATAAGTAGGAAACCTCAAGAACATTGAAACTTCTAGAAGTAATCAAATGCTGCGAGTGCGACTCAAACTGAAGCAACCCGCACTGTCTTGTTTCATCTTGCAATCACAGTGCGTGGCAGACGGTTTCAGCTGAAGGTCAGCTAAAAGCTAGTATTTTCATCCAATCAGTATACACATCCTCCCTGAAGATGGCTTTCTAATAGACCATATAACGAGCTCAGAACTTATCTAGCGCTGACCGATGTAACATTGAATCATAGCTTACGTCCCAGTATTGTATGCATAGCGTAACTGTTACTATTATTACTTATCACTACTGATGTTTTATTATCACAATTATTTTTAAATTCTTTTGAAATTATCATTAAAATTAATCTTCAAAATGCAACTGTTTTATCCCAATAAATATTTGTTATCAAAATTTCTTCAAAATCGCCGATTGTTAATGGATTGCTTGGGAATTAGTCAACTGACTAGTTAAAGTTATTACAAAAACTTTACTAGGAGACTCTGGTAAAAAGGGACCTCTGTCTTATCAAGCATATACGTTAAAGGTAAGCCTATGATTTCCTTCTAGGATTTCCTTATAAAAAGAACTCCTAAGATTAAGAACGGCGAGACTGGAGCATCCTTTGCGCTTTTGTAGTCCAGCAGCCATAAGACTAAAATTTCTTCAGTTTTAGTCGAAAAGACCCATTTCGTAGTTAATCAGCAAAACCTGATAAAATTAGAAGTAATTTAGCAATGTATAGTTTGGAATTTAATTGTGCATTGCTGGAAAAGTGCATAAACTCACTTCATTAAGACTTGGCAACTGTATGCGAGCTTCCTGACACATTTCGTTTCCTAATTGTGAATTAGTTATTTGCAGCACTATGCAGTAAATGAATGAACAAATTGAAAGCAGGAAATAGGACTGTCAAACAATCAAAATCTCTGTCAATACTCAAAATATAAATATAGATGTTGATCATCTCGCTATATGACCTTGTGGTGAACGTATTAATATTAATAAAAATAGTCCAATGTTTGTTTGCTTCTTACTGCGGGTGTCAAAGCAAACTAAAAGAGAATTTTGGAGGAAAGATTTTCCCTTCATTTGTTACCTTCCTGTCATTCTGTTAAACTTGAGAAAATTCATGCAGGTGTAACAACAGCAGGGTTGTCCTCTAAGTTTACTTAGTAAAGTTTCCCCAACACGAAGTTAGAAATAAATTGTTTTATGTTTTCGGAAATAAAGCTCTGTTTGCTCCCCCATTTATGCGGAACCAAAGCAAAATTGCGATATTTAATACCGTTTTCCATAAGTGCTGTATGGCTCATCTCATGTCCTATGCTTTTAGTTAATTCGGATGATAATGAACCTAAAGGTTGGAATAGTAGACAGACCTCCGTATAACTATGCTGACGTAATCAAAGGTCTGAAATCTGGGAGAAAGGGACTGCATTATGAACTATTTGAATCATTGGCTCACACGCTCAACTATTCCACGGAGACAGTCCTGGTAGATTCCGTTTACGGCGACTCCAATAGTATTGTTTCGTTACTGATGGCAGGGAAAATCGATGCATCCGCATTTCTTCTGATACCAAATTTTAATTCCTCGATGCCCTTCGACTATTCGCCAACTGTAACCTCAAAACAGTTCCTGGTTAGTTCGCGAATAGCTCTCAATGTTGTCCCGCTACTGAAGAACTTTTTTAGAGCATTTCATGCTAATGTGTGGCTTCTGTTGACTATCTTATGGGCAGTTGAACTTATATTAGCATATATTGCTTGTCAAATTTCGCCGAATAGAAGAATGCCACATGTTGTGGTCGCCGCTCTGTGCAGTTCTATTTTGATACGGCATTACAGAGCTCATTTCTATGCCTGTGTGATGAAACACCCAGAGCTTATGGTAGAAGTCACTTACTCAAAATTATCATCAATATTAAAATCTCATGCATATACGTTATTGGTAGATACTCAAACGCAAGATATAATTAACTTCTTACATGGCACTGGAGAAACTTATTATTCAGATGTAGCCAAAGCAGCAAATAGTGCATTACTGAGGCCTGTTAGACATCCCAGAACCGCTTTTTCACAGATCGAAATAGCTAAAAGAGTGGTCTATTTTTGCACAGACACGGAAAAGGAAGAAGTTGGATTTGATCTGTGCACTGTCGGTTACTCTCAAATCACAAAACATTTGCCTATGGCTTTCGGATTTCGAAAAAATAGTAATCTGACATACGAATTTTCAAATGCAATGTTCTATGACGGCTTCGCTATCACTGACTACTATAACAGACTGAGCCAGCTTTATTTTAACAGCTATCGAAAAGAAACCCTCAATATGAAGTCAAGAAAATTCAGTCACGCAAAGTGCAGATCGGACAAGAATAAGCTGAATATTCCAGCAGAGGACGTCATTGGACTTGGCCAGCTCTTAGGAGTTCTTATATCCTTAGCGGTATCTTATGTAGCAGCCGGCTTTATTCTATTTCTAGAACGGATTAACTTTATGAAAATAAATGAGATAATATAATGTTGGAACTGTAGTGCTTGCCTTCATCAAGTATAATCATTTGTGACAAATAAAAGAAAAGTTCAAACGAAGAATCGCAATGAACCAAGAGTATACCACTAGGCAAGCTCTATGTTGTCAAAGCAAAAACTATGCTCTACCTGCACGCTAACGGCCCCCCCCTCCCGCAAATCAGACCTTAGTGACCCCCCATAAATCAGTACCTGTCGAAACGGGGGTACGTTCACTCGCTCTATGATTATGTGCTTAAGGTGCTGGTATCCTTTTGTGCAGTGCTTTTGTGGTGATTATTCGAAACGCTATAACTTTCGCTATAATTTTTGGAGTTGGAAGGAGCTTTATACATCGTTTTAAAAGCTTATAATCGGTACATTAACATGAGCTTATGAAACTAGCAAAATTGGCAAGAAATTGCTAATGCTGGTAACCCCCGCGTATTCTTTTCCTATGATAATCCTATATCTACTTTTATTTTAAATTATCGCCAAGTAATTACTAACTTAAATTGTAGTGTATTTTTAGATAACCACCATAAATATGGTTTCACCTGCAACTGTAGCACGTCTAATTACAAAGATCAATATCATAAACACATTATAACTTCAAATTTTGACATAATACAAGACAGTCAGGTCAAACAACTATTAAACTATGGACCAAAATATCGACTACCCACTGTTAAAGACACTAAGTGTTCACAGATCGCAACAGATCAATCTTTAATTAAATATATTAATAAACTAAATAAAAAATATAAGTGGGATATCGCTAAATTAAGAGATTGGGCAGTGTATGTAAGCGAAATGGTAAAAGACCATCTCAAACATCTCCCACTCAATCATAGTATTGCCCCCCAATATTCGGATTACAGACATTGAAATATACATTAAGACAGAATTCGACATTATCAATAACATAAAAACCATAAACGAAAAATTAAAATGTTCTGCAACCCCTTTCAAGCTGCCTTTCATGTATATAATACCCGAATTTCACAAGACCCCTATTAAATACAGAACAATTATTGCTAGCAAGCACGCACCTACTAAACATCTCTCTCAAACGCTGGATAAAATTCTAAAATTACTTTTTTACAAAAGAAAGAAAATTTGTAATATCTATGCGCACAAATACAAATGTAACCCCTTCTGGGTAGTTGATAAACAACAAACCCATATTAGACACTATCAATTTTCTCAATAAAATACATTCCGCTGAGTCAGTAAACACATACGATTTTACGACTTTATACACTAAATTAGAGCATACCACAATTAGTCAAGCCATTTCAGATTTAGTTAAGGACACTTTACACACCAAACTACACCTTAGATACAATAAAGTATACTGGGGGAATGGAGAACCTAAATACCCTACACTTGATTATGATGATGTAATAGACATGATTAAATGCCTAATCGACAACACTTACTAACATAGAAGAAAAAATTTTTAAACAACAAATTGGAATTCCAATGGGTACAAATTCAGCTCCAACTATTGCAAATATCACTTTACATCATTTCGAATACAACTTTATACTAAATGAAATGAATACCGCAAAAACAGAACTATTATCGAACACCCACTGATATATAGATGACATGACCACTTTCAATGATAAAAACATTTTTGATCTCACTATAAAGGACATGTATCCTCATGAGTTAGAACTTAATAAAGTCAACATTGATAATACTCAAGCCAATGTATTAGATTTGAAGATTAGTCTCAATAACAATACCTTTGAAACAGATATATACGACAAAAGAAAAGAATTCAATTTCAGTATAAACCGTTTTCCACCTCCATCCACTAACATTTCCAGCTCTGTTTTCAAAAATATGATAGAAAACCAAATCACCAGAGCGGCTACTATTTGCAGCACCCGCGAATTTTTTGTAACACAGTTGAAAGAACTTACAGAAAATCTTCTAGCAAGAGGTTATTCAAAGAAGTATTTCAAACAAGTGTTCAATACAACTTTTTTAAAAAACAGTTGGATTCACAAAAAATTTGATGGTTCAATACACATCAGCCAGATACAGTAAAGTATACATACTAGTAAGATCACTACCTCATGCTGCTGTCATAATTAATGGCTATCTAGCCATCGACATAATTACAGATCCTTCGTTTTACGAGGATCACCACAATCTAATTTAGCTTTTGAAAATTTATAACCACTTACAACTATATCATTCTGTCATAATTAAAGGCTATCAAGCCTTAGACATAGTTACAGATCCTTCGTTTTTCGAGGATCAGCACCCTTTACTAATGTTACTAATGATATCCACATCACCTACACACTAACTCCTTCACATAATTTTGTTGTTGGCACTAACCACAAGAGGAATAATTGTATGTATATAAATAATTGTGTTGTTAACCTCCTTGGTCATAATTAAAGGGCTAGTCCCGTCTGGTCATAGTTACTTGGGCACAAATTGCCCTTATTTACTCTACTTTGCACTGCTGCATTTAATTTTATTTCTTTATATTCTTATGCGTTGTAATTATATCTGTGCAACAATTAAATGAATCCGAAATTTGGGTCTCTTGGAGGCTTGGCCCGACCAGTACTTACTTTAATTAAAATTATCTCACTTATTGGAAAGGAAATCGAAATTGTACTGGATCCCTCTGATGACGAATTTCGGTTCCGATCCTAGATATGAATGTGTACTCGCAAACTATCAGAATTATGAATCTAAGGGATTAGGGCCGGAAGATTCATTACTTCAGTTAATTTGTGAGTATTTAAATGTTGCTTACTGTTTTGTACTTTTGACATGAATTAGTAAGTAGATATTCAAATGTCGGGCGGTAATCGTAATCCTCTTAATAAGCCGACCGGAAGCAGGTTGACTTTTAGTTTGCGATTAATTTAGACTAGAATTCTTAATTCAGATTTCAATTTGTATTTTACGGTTTCTGCTTTCTGCTATTGTTTTATCTTGATTCTTTCTGTATTTTCTTTATTCAAGAACTTTGTACTATCTAATTCCATTTTCATGCAATTTGTTAAGGTAGTAAGTTGCACTTTACCGAAATTCATGTATGACTACACCTATCTAACATCGTCTAAAAGTCTTTCGCTATCACTGACTACTATAACAGACTGAGCCAGCTTTATTTTGACAACTATCGAAAAGAAACCCTCAATATGTAGTCAAGAAAATTCAGTCACGCAAAGTGCAGATCGGACGAGAATAAGCTGAAGATTCCAGCAGAGGACGTCATTGGACTTGGCCAGCTCTTAGGAGTTCTTATATCCTTAGCGGTATCTTATGTAGCAGCCGGCTTTATTCTATTTCTAGAACGGATTAACTTTATGAAAATAAATGAGATAATATAATGTTGGAACTGTAGTACTTGCCTTCACCACGTATAATCATTTGAACCAAGAGTATGCCACTAGGCAAGCTCTATGTTGCCAAAGCAAAAACTATGCTCTGCCTGCACACTAATGGCCCACACCCCCCTCCCGCAAATCAGACCTTAGTGACCCCCCATAAACCAGTACCTCGTCGAAATGGGGTACGTTCACTCGCTCTATGATGATGTGCTTAAGGTGCTGGTATCCTTTTGTGCTGTGCTTTTGTGGTGATTATTCGAAACGCTATAACTTTCGCAATTTTTGGAGTTGGAAGGAGCTTTATACATCGTTTTAAAACCTTGTAATCTGTACATTAAGATGAGCTTATGAAACTAGCAAAATTGGCAAGAAAATAGGATAAAAATTCCGACATGCTGACATCTGACCGACTGGATATAGACCAAAAATTTTTGAACATCGATTTCTCAAAACTGTAGAATCGGCCAAAGTTTCTTCTTGTGCCGTGATATGAAGGACGTGTGGGCCGAGGGACATTTTCTGGATTTGGCTCAACAGTCTCAGTACTCCAGAAAATCCGGCAAATGCGCGACGACACGAAATTTCGCAACTTTCTATTCAGTTTTCTCACAACTGGAGATGTTTTTGCTCAAACCAAGAAAAATCTCCCTCCGCAACAGGTCGAATTTTCATTCAGCCAAAAATCACGCGAATCCATTGGGTAGTTTTTGAGAAATCAATGTTCAAAACAAAATAATAGCAATTTCGCCAAAATGGTTTTTCGGCAAATTCTCTAGCTTAAAGCAACGAACTCCAGCGAATAGGTATTGATAAAATGCGCAATTGGACGTGTATCGATTGAGTATAAATAAGCCGAAATTGTCTGTAAGATTTGACAGTAATTTTGAAAAAACTGATTTCTTCAAAAATGGCCATTTTTTGACCACAAAAATCGTTTTTGGCTTATACTGCCTTAACCACTAGAGATATCTCAAAGGTTGTAAAAGCAAAAATGTTCATTTTGGTCCCCTTTTTCCAGCCATAACAACCAATCCTGTGTAGCGACCATGTTCTGAGAGAATACAGAGAATAGACCAAAACTTTCTTATCTTTACACCTAAAAATCCGGGACTGGTCCCAGAATGTTAAAGAGCACGAAAATAGTATTTTGCAAGCTTCATCCACTTTCATAAAGAATTGGAGTTTGTAGGGTCGAATTTATACAAAGCGATACCAGCACCTTAAGCTCGAAAACACAAGCAGTGCGTGCGCAAATTTTGTGCCTGCTTCGAGCTTTAGAACACAAACATAGCGCTCAAAATTCTTTGAAGTGATGGGTCTGATTTGCGGGGGGAGAGAGCCGTTAGCGAACAGAGCATAGTTTTTGCTCTGATAACATAGAGTGTGCCTAGTGCCACTCGTATATTATGTACTCTTGAGTGAATGAAAATGAACTATATGGTAGCTAGCTAAATGCATGAAGTGGTGTAAAGGACAAAGCTTCAGTTTCTAATGTATATGTATATGAATGAGGCGAGTCTGTCCCGCTAAACTTAAAGGAGAGATATTTTCCTTTAAATTTCGGGACTTGCCTTCCTTCACAGCTCGAACTTTTTGAAATTCGATAAATCGAACAAAATATACTGATCATATATTGAGATAGTAAAACGCAGATATGCTGACAATATAATGATTTGATAGCTTCATGACGTCAAACTTTACAAGCATACAAGGTCAGTCAAATAAAACCCCTTGTTTATGTAAGCCTATTCACTGTGTAAACCTGTGCCAGCAAGACGTTAGACTTTTCAATATGCAAATTAACTTTTGGCCTATATGGTGCCGTGTTTGTCTAATTAAAGTGCAGTCTAGCTCCTACTTTGTTTGCGTAACAGTATAGTCTCGCGCAAGTCTGACTGGAAGCTCCACCGAGATTCCATTTAATTTAACTTTAACTAGTTGGAAGGTTAGTAGCAAGACTAACCTCTGACTAGTTAAAGCACTTGTAAGGGCAATTCGATAGGCTGCCTGACTGGAAATAACCGGTTGAAAGGGTAAGCAAATTTCACTTTGTATCAACTTAGCTTTTGCACTCACATTCGCTAGCCGATTGTGAATTGCGTACTCGTTAGAGTAAAAACCCAATTACTTGCAAGCTGCATAAAATGGCAGAGAAAGTGGAAGAATTGGAACGAACTCTTCGGAGTTTAGAGAGACGAATAAACTCAGTGGAGGACGAGAATGCATCCTTAAGAAATGAAAATAAGGAATTGCAGGATCGGGTTAAGAGCTCAGGTGACAGTACAGTAGCAAACGTTGCCAAGGAGCAGCAGGACCACAAAGTGTATCGTCTAGTAGAATTCAGCGGTGAACCAGGTTCACTTACATTTAATGCTTGGCTTCGGAAATTTGACGCCAAAGCAAAATATTACGAATGGTCTGAAGCACAGTTACCTAAGAAATTGATAGGTCTGCAGTCAGATCCAGCGCTGGCATTTGTGCAAGACCTACCAAAAGAATCTCGCTCATCTTATAAGACCTTGACAAGGGCACTTGAAGATAAATATAGACCACATAGCACTGACTTTTATGCGCTCTCAATGAGCAATTGTCGTCAGAAAGACGGCCAAAGCGTCTTACAATTCCAACAAGCTGTGGCTAAACCACAGCTTGTTGGAACTGGCAAAGAACCCTTCCCACCTAATCCCAGTGATGACGTTCTTAATTCAGAAGTTCGCAGGGTCTTCATTAAAGGTTTAAGTCCTGATATCCTGTGGGATGTAATGAGGGATCAGCCCAAAACTTTTAAACAAGCTGTGGAGATGGCAGAGCGAATTTAGCATGAAAAGCACCTATTTAAGGAAGCTAGCAAGGCTCATGCAAGCCCACTGGATGGCACTGACCATTCAAAATCTATTAACGTTTTGGCTAATGTTTTAGAGAAAATTCCTCGATCGCTTGGAAAGTTTGGAGAAGACGCAATTATCAAACCCTTTTGGTGCATTGGAAGAAACCAGAGACCGAATACGACCTCCCAAACGAACGGATCAGTCAAGCCTAGGTAAGAGGGTGAATCAACTAGAGAAACACTTGAAAATGTTGGTTGATCAAAGAAGTGCTAGGGGACGCGGTTCTGGGAAGCGCCGAGGAGCAGCGTCAGGTACTACCAAAAATCGCTGGTGTAGTGACTGCAAAACAAGCACTCATAATACGGTGGACTGCTGGTATGCCGAGGATAACCAGGGAAAATCAGAATCCAAATCGCTCCAAGGAACTCGTGAGCAGCAAGGTCCTCGAGGTTCTTGACAAAAGCGTAAGGAAACTTCGGATAAGCTTGAACGCTATAATAAATGGGATTCTGATTCTGATGTAGCCACGCTGCAGTCTCTTCCTAGTCCCGTTAAGCTACCCAGTCGCCCTAATTAATGACTGAGTGCAACTACAGTCTCTCAAGGACATATGGCGTCAAGAAGGGATTGAGGGAGCTAGAACCCTGGCTAAAACTATACGGGTTGTAGAAATTGAGAGGAAGGCATGGCATCCAGGATTTTTCATTGCTCAAGCAAAGCTTTTTGGTGCTGAAATCAGGGGTGTTGCTGAACGGAAGGAGGCAAAGCAGAGATTCTACTTTGAACTATGGTGTTTGCGGAAACTGCACCAATTGACAAACTGGTGGGACTTATGGAACGCCATATAGATTCCTCCTTGGTTCCAGAAGAAAAAACCAAATTATTGAAGCTACTGAAAGAAGCCTATCCAAAACCTGCCCTCCACGATGGCATTGTGAGGCGACTGGAGCAGATCTTGGAGAGATCCACCATGGCAGCACGGCAGACCAGTCCCCACCCGGTGAAGCGTAAGCAAGTTTCCGTGGAAGACTTTGTTCTCAACTATCAAAAACTTCTAGAGAAGGAATACTTCGAAGGACAAGTCCCTCAATCGAAAAATCATGAGCTGTGGTAAAGGTGAACTGGGACGTCGAAAACGCCAGAAAGTTTGCCTCTTGGGAAACAACAGAAGCTAATATTGGGGACTATTTTCTCTTCTCTCTACCAGGAAAAGGTGGACCACAGTTGTGTGGTGTTGTGGTGGATCGGAGTGGCGACATTCGGCCTTCGGTCACCATGGAGATAATCTGGAAGATCAAAGATATTCCCCGTGAATCGGACGTTACATTTTCTACGAAGGCTCTGGTAGAAAAAGATCCGGACGCTGGTTCAAAAAGAAAAGGCACTGTCAGCGCGTTTGGATCAAAGTCAGTGGAAGCCGGACTATGTGCAGCTCATAGTAGATGCGAAGGAATGGGAAGATCCTGAAATTGAAGCCGAATGCCAGGAAGATCCTCCTCCACCTGCCATAGAAGGATTGAATGTGTCACAAAAGCAAGCGGTCAGGTGTGCAATAAATCAAACCTTAACTATGGTGCAGGGACCTCCAGGAACGGGGAAATCTACGACTGCTGCTACCATAGTAGTTGCCCGATGGATGAATAATGACTTAGTTGGCGCAAAGATTATGGTATGCGCCCCATCAAATGTTGCCACCAACCATCTAGCCCTGAGGATTTTGGAAGCAGCAGAGAAGGTTGGGCTGCCTGGTAAGCAGGTGGTTCGGCTTTTTCCAGCTGCTCTTGTCCCTTGGATTGATCCTCCTTTTCAGCAAATAAGTGCCGTGAACAAAGCGGTAGAGATTGGAAACCAAAGTTTCAATTCTCTTCATCAGTCTTTTCTTGACAACACTATCAAGCCAAAGGATCTGGATAAATATTACGACCTTCGAACTTCATTGATCCGCAAAGTCCTGGAAGGAAGTAAAGTCATCTGCTGCACACCTAGCGGAGCAGCCAGGAAAACTTTGAAGAATAGCGGATGACAATACGAAATGCTGCTGATTGATGGGACCGGTCAACTAACAGTCCCAGAAGGAATGATACCCATCATGGCAAGCAAAGCTCACCACTGTGTATTGGTGGGTGATCACAAGCAACTTCGACCTACCGTTCTTAGTCGATCTGCCCAGGAAGGTGGACTAGCCATATCTCTTTTGGAGCATGTGGTGAAAAACGGGGTTGAACCTATCCTTTTGGATGAGCAGTATCGAATGCCGGCTGTTGTAGCAGAGTTCAGCAGTCGGGAATGGTACGGCGGTAGACTAAAGCATTGTGCCCAACACCCTGACTTCCCATACCTGCCAACTAAAAAGCCCTTAATGGCTTTTGATATCAACTCCAGCAATGAAAAGAGCATAATGGGACTAGCATTTTGAACTCCAAAGAAGTGGACGCTGTCTTGGCGACAGTGAAGAAAGGCAATGTCTCGCCCGAAGCGATAGGAGTGATAACTCCATATCTGAAGCTCTGAAACGACTTGGTGGTGGTATAGTTTTGTGCAGTGCTTTTGTGGTGATTTTTTTGAAACGCTATAACTTTCGCAATGTTGGGAGTATCAAAGAGTTTTATACATCGTTTTAAAGCTTATTATCCGTACATTCACATGAGCTTACAGAACTGGCAAAATTAGCAAAAAAATAGCAGAAATGTTCTGACAAGCTGACATCTAACAGAATGAATATAGACCAAAAGTTTTTGAACATCGATTTCTCAAAACTGAAGAATCGGCCAAAAGTTCTTTTTGTGCCACGATATGAAGGACATATGGGCCGAGGGATGTTTTTTGGATTTGGCTCAGCAGGTCTTAACGGTCGAGAAAATCGGCCAAATGCACAGTAACACGAAATTTCGCAAATTCGCATTGAGTTTTCTTGCTACTCAATATGGTTTAGCCCAAACCAAGAAAAACGTCCCTCCGCAGAAGTGCGAATTTCGATTCTGCCGAAAATCTCCGGAATACGTCTTGCAGTTTTTGAGAAATCGATGTTCGAAACAAAATAATCGCGGTTTTGCCAAAATGGTTTTTCGGCCATATCTCTTGCTGAAAGCAATAAAGTCTGGCTAATATGCATTCATAAAATGTGCATTTGGACGATGTGTCGATTGAGTATAACTAAGCTAATTTTGTCCTAAACATGTGGCAGTAATTTTGAAAAAACTGATTACCTCGAAAATGGCCATTTTTTGACCCTAGAAACAGTTTTTTGCTTATACTGACTTAACCACTGGAGATAGGTTGTAAGAGCAAAAATGTTTATTTTCGAGTACTCTTTCCAGCCATCCCAACCAATCCCGTGTATTGTCTACCTACTGGGAGCTTAAGGCCAAAAACCAAAACTTTCTTATCTTTCGGCCTAAGAATACGGGACTGGTCCTAAAATGTTAGAGCACGGAAATAGGTTATTTCGTAAGTTTCAGCCCTTTGCGTAAAGGATTAAAGCCGTAGGAGTCAAAAATACCCGAAAAGAAAGCATCAACTTAAACAGAAGATCTGTGAAGATGGGTATAAGGAAACGACAGTCAATGCAGTGGATGCCTATCAGGGACAAGATGGGGATTTTATAGTGGTAAGCCTAGCCAGGGATGATGAAGGCGGAGAGAAAGGTTTCCTGAAGGATTACCGCCGACTAAACGTTCTGTTAACCAGGGCCAAGCGGGCACTGATAATCGTTGTTGATCTACAAAAGTTGTGCTTTAGCCGAGAGGGCAACGTTTTCCTCAAACTTCGATCGTACCTTCAGCGACAGAAGTGCATCGTTGAGTCCAACCCGTGGAGGAGCTGGAAACCCTCATTGGCCGAAGTGGGAAGGGAAGCCCACCTGATGAGAAAACGTACCCATGAATCGACAGTTGCATCGAGCAGTTCAAGCCTAGTTACCACAGCAACGATTGACGGCTTGATGATCCCTAATGTGCTTCTGGATACTGGTGCTAGAGTGTCACTGGTACGGGCATCGGTCATCAATATCCAATCAAAGGATGTACGAGCCGGTCCGGGAATTTCAGGTCTCTATGGCGAGAAACTGGAAACGTTGGGTCTGGTCGATGCTTCATAAAAATTGGAGACGTTGCTCTGAAGCATGAGTTCAGGTTGGTCCCAGACGACTGCCAGTATACCGTAATCATCGGCGTGGATATCCTAGGCGAATGGGGTATACCAAAACCTAATTCTGCATCCTAATTTTGGAGTTGCAGAGAAGCCAGTGGTGAGCATGGCCCAAGAAGAATCGGCACCAGTTAGCGTCGTAAGAGACGTTGTCATACCCCCTCGCTCCGGGAGTTTTCTCGGGTGTCGGGCGGGGAATGAGTTTTCTCCTAAAAACCAAAACTATATTTTCGAACCAACATGCAGTGATTTGGGTGGAACAGCGCTGATGATGGATCGATCATTGCTGACGGTGGAACACGGAAAGATGAAGATCAGGCTGGTTAATCCAACTGAAGCTGTACCAAGGAACCACAGTTGGCGTAATGCAAGAGGATAGGGAGAATAGGGATGACACAGAATCTACGCCAGTAAATTATATTTGACAGAAGTGTGGTGTGGAATGACTCTTCATTGTCTAGGATCAAAAGCAAATGCTTCTTGATTTTCTCAGGGAGTATAAAATTATTCTGGCAGGAATCGAACCGTGACCTCACGAGAACCACTGCAATGGAGCACGCCATTAACACTGGTGATGCCGAGCCGGTGAAGTTACCTATGAGGCCAATTCCAATTGCTCAAAAAGCCACTATCGAAACTCACATTAAGGACATGCTAAAAAATGGCGTAATCGAACCATCATTCAGCCCCTGGGCTTTTCCAGTTGTGATGGTAAGAAAGAAGGACGGTTCATTGCGATTTTGCGTTGATTATAGAAGGTTGAATGAAATAACAATCAAGGATACCTTCCCACTCCCTCGAATCGACCATATTTTAGATTTGCTTAGCAGAAAGCGGTATTTAACAAGCTTGGACTTAAGGTCTGGGTACTGGCAAGTCCCTATTGCTAAAGCTGACCGTGAAAAAACTGCTTTTCTAACGCCAGACGGTTTGTATCAGTTTAAGGCTATGCCTTTCGGGCTTTGCAATGCACCGTCGACGTTTCAACGACTGATGAATATAGTCCTAGCAGGGATTCAGTGGAAGAACTGCTTTGTATACCTCGATGATATCCTGGTAGTGTCCGATACATTTGACGAACACTTCCAGGATCTCAGGGAGGTTTTTGATAGGCTGAAGGAGCATCGTCTTAAACTCAAAATTTCCAAATGCTCATTCGCCAGGGACAAGGTAGAATACCTTGGGCATGTAATTACGCCAGATGGAGTGAAACCTAATCCTAATCTCGTTAATTCCATCTCTAATTGCCCTTCTCCCAAGACGGTTAAGCAACTCCAGCAGTTCTTAGGTATGTGCGGCTACTATAGACGCTTTGTAGAGAACTATTCCACTGAAGCGGCTCCACTGAATAATCTGTTGCGGAAAAGCACCAGGTTCGTCTGAGATGAAAACTGCGAAACAGCGTTCCAGTCCCTTAAGAAACTTTTAACAGAGGCTCCCATTTTAGCCTACCCTTGTTTCTCTGAACCTTTTCTCGTGCAGACAGACGCCAGCACGACTGGGTCAGGAGCAGTGTTGTCACAGACTATTGCTGGAGTGGAGCGTCCAATTGCTTACTTCAGTAGGTCGCTAAATTCAGCTGAAAGACGCTACTCGACCACTGAAAGGGAAGCACTAGCAATTGTATGTGGGGTTAAACATTTTAGGCCATATCTTTATGGACATCAGTTCACTTTGGTCACGGACCATAAACCCCTTAAGTACATATTGGATGGGCGCTATAGTACCGATAAAGCAGCACGCTGGTACATGAGCCTTCGGGAATATACTTTTCAAATTAAGTATCGTAGAGGCTGTGCCAATGGTAACGCTGATTTTCTTTCACGCATTGATGAAACCAACGACAAACCGTCCAGGTGGGTATCCGCTGCATGGCCGATAACCCTCAGGACGCCAGACCGACTGATTTTAGAGGCCATCAGCTCAGAATGGAGAGCAATGATCCAATTCTAGAAGAAGGTGAAACGGATCATGAAGCTTTGGTTTTAAGGAAAGCTGATGATTTCACCATGGAAAATGGTGTTGTCTGCAGAATTGATCCGCAAAGGCCATGTAGTCGTCAGGTCGTTGTTCCTGAATACATGGTTATAGATGTCTTGCATGCACTGCACGATATGCCGTACGCCGGGCATTTAGGGTTTTGATAAAACCTATCACCGGGCTAAATGCTGCTTTTACTTTCCCTCAATGAGACAGCGAATTTGGCAGTACTGCCGTACGTGTCGAGAGTGTCAGCAGGGAAAGGATCCGGTAGTTTATGGAAAGGCTCCTCTCCGACCAATTGCACCAAGCGCACCGTTTGATTAGGTCGTAGTTGATATTTGGGTCCTTTTCCTCGAACATGTAGAGGAAACAATTACGTAATAGTATAGTGATATATACGTAATAGTGGATAGCCTCACTAAATATGTTGAAGCATTTCCGCTAGCTGATATGAAAGCTAAAACAATTGCTAAGCTAATGGTAGACAGTATAATCTATCGTCACGGCGCTCCGTCCGTCATACGCAGTGACAGAGGCACAAATTTTGAAAGTGCTCTGGTTAAAGAAGTTTTACAGTTATGTGGAACTTCTAAAACTGCTTCCACCGCCTATCACCCGGAAAGCCAAGGGTTGGTTGAGCGCTGGAATAAAACCTTTGGAAGCATGATGCGTATGTATGTGAACGAGTCACACACAGACTGGGATGAATACATTCCAGCGGTTGTGTTCGCATACAATACCTCTAAACATGCCAGTACCCACGAAACCCCCTTCTTGCTGACCTATGGTCGGGAGGCAAGGTTACCCGTAAATCTTGGGTTACAACCGCCCAGGGAGAATATTATTGATACGGCCGATTATAAGAAAATGGTGGTATACCGAGCGTTTAAGGCACGGGAGGCCGCTAAACAGTCTATAGAGAATGCCCAAAGCGCACAAAAGAGGCAATATGATAAGGGTATTTATATCCCTTGTGACTACCACGAAGGTCAACGAGTGCTTCTGCACACCTCCACTGTAGACGTAGGAAAATCTAAGAAACTTACCCCACGTTGGGTTGGCCCTTTCGAGATTATTTCTATTGACCTTCCGAATCTGACAATCAAGAACGATATTGGTCAGCAAACAGTTCATTTTAATCGGCTGAAACCTTACTTTCAGCGAATGAGTGATCAAAGTGTGGAATCGAACCAGCAAGCAAACAGAACTATGCGTCTTCCACGAAAAGCTAAACTTAATGCGAAGATATTTGTGTAATATTTGGTTGATATATCTGATGTGTGTTGTTTCAGATGTTGGAAATCTGTGTGGGACCGAGTCATCCGCTTCATCGATTCTACCGGAGGAGATTTTCATTTCACGGACGTCAGTTCACGTCTGTGGAACATGCATTCTGGTATTCCTGCTTACGACAGCATGGATATATGGCATGGGCTGACCAACTGCTGCATGAATTCGCCCATATCGAACCCGGTGGCCTTCTGTCTAGAGTCACGGATTTGGGATTTGAACCGGTGGCAGAGTGGTACGGCTTGGCATATCAAATCTACAAGGCGATCCTTCTTCTCTTGATGATGGAAGAGCCCGATATTCGTCAAGTTTTTGATTTAATATCGGATCCGGGCGCTCAGTTTCTGTGCGTGAGCCAGAACGAGTTCCTATGGAGCTGTGGTCTTAGGAAAGCTAGGGCTGCAGCTTCATGGTGCCCTACAATGCCTGGGAAAACCCTTTACGGTAAATTGCTTACGGAGATCTACTGCGAATATCGTGAAGGCAGATTGAGCACCGAGTATACGGAGGAAGAGCTGTTCCATCGCTGTATCCTGCCTACTCATCGCCGCCTCCGGTCGGTATTGCTGCTTTCCGATAGTCAGGGGAAGTTCGTTCAACGAATCAGCGCTGGTTCAGTGGTTCCTGTCAGCGGGGGAGTCCCCTCTTCCATCATGAAGAAGTGCAAGAAGATGTGCCTGCGGCCCCGGGATTACCAGTACGTCATTTTTCTATGTGGTGTCAACGTGGCTAAAAGAACTGGTTCCCTTTGGTCTAGCGAATGGCGAGTTATGAAGAATGTGATCCAATCAAACCGTCAGTCCACCATAATTGTTTCCTTGCCTTACCCAACCAGGCGGGAAAGGAGAATTGCCCGATTCAATTCATATATTCAGAAGAAGGTGGCTGAGTTGAATGACGTTCGTACCTTTGTGATTGATCCCAGCGATTTTTTGCCATTCGAACCTAATGTGTACGGGGACATTGGAGATTCATTGTTAGAGAGTGACTGTTTTCACATGAACCACAGAGGATTGCGCGAGCTGTTCAATATTTGGCATCAGAAAGTCCCCGGCCTTGAATGTTTTCCTTACCGTTTGAGTCCAGCACCTTACAACCAGATCCCCGATCGTCTCCAGCTGACGCATCCGAAGTTGTCCTTCAACACGTTGCTTCCAACTGGGGTTGACCCCTCCCACATAAATGGAGAGAAGCTTGGTGATGTTGCTTGAGGGAGTTTTGGTACTCTAGCGAAAGGTTGGGGTATCAAACTCTTTCAAACTATTTCCTTCGGGCTTGGGACTGGGGACCAGTCCAATCAAAGGGGGAAGGTGTAAGCCTATTCACTGTGTAAACACTGTGCCAACAAGACGTTAGACTTTTCAATATGCAAATTAACTTTTGGCCTATATAATGTCGTGTTTGTCTAATTAAAGTGCAGTTTAGTTCCTACTTTGTTCGCGTAACAGTATAGTCTCGCGCAAGTCTGACTTTTACAACGTACCTATTATAACAATTCTGAAGGTTTTTATTGTTCAACTTTTGTGGACTATCCGTTCTTATTGTGTGGCTGGGTTTGTTTCTATTTTTCCACAAAGCAGACACAAAGCACAAAGCCAAATTCATATCAATTTCACTTCAAGCAAGGCCTGAAATAAGGAAGATCAGCACTTCTAGCAGTACTACAGATTAGCACTAGAAGCTAATGGGTCCGTCACGTTTAACTCGCCGTGGAATGTAGAGCGAGTCCGGACAAACGAAAAATTAGTCCGAGACATGTCCGAGACTAATAGTTTTTGTCTCGGACATGTCTCGGACTAGTTTTTGTCAGGACAAATGTCCAGACAAATAGTCCGGACAACGAAAATCCTTTGACACTTCTGAGACTAAATATTTTTTGTCTCGGACATGTCTCAGACTATTTTTGTCAGGACAAAGGTCTAGACAATTTAGTCTGGACAAAATTAACTTCGAAGACTAATTGTACTTTTATTTGAATTGAGCCCGAGACATTCTAATTTAGTCCGGACAACGGACAACAATGTGGGACTGGTACAAGAATGTTAAAGAGCACGAAAATAATGCATTTGAAAGTTTCATCCATTTTTATAAAGAATTGGAGCCTGTACGGTCAAATTTACACAAAGCGATCCCAGCACCTTAAGGTCCAGTAATGTTGTTCTGGTGCTTTGACATTCTGGTACCAGTCCCGCATGCTTAGGTGAAAAGATTTTTGCCATTATTCTCTCAGTACATAGTCGATACAACGAATTAGTTGTGATGGCTGGAAAGAGGGCACCAAAATGAACATTTTTGCTTTTACAACTTTTGAGCCATCTCTAGTTGTTAAGTCAGTATAAGCCAAAAACGATTTTTGGAGTCGAAAAATGGCTATTTCCGATAAATCAGTTTTTTCAAAGTTACGGCCAAGTCGTACGGACAATTTTTGTTTGTTTATACTCAATCGATATGCGGTCTAACTGCACATTTTGTCAAAGCCTATTAGCTGGGATTCGCTGCTTTAAGCTAGGGATTTGGCCGAAAAACCATTTTGGCTAAACTGATATTATTTTGCTTTAAACATTGATTTCTCAAAAACTACCCAAAAGGATTCACGTGATTTTTGGATGGATGAAAAGTTGCACTATTGCGGAGGGACAATTTTCTTGGTTTGAGCTAAAACATCTCCAGTTGCGAGAAAACTGAATACAAATTTTCGAAATTTCGTGTCACAGCACATTTACCGGATTTTATGGAGTATTGACCCTTGTTGAGCCAAATCCAAAAACGTCCCCCGGCCTAGCATGTCCTTCATATCATGCCACAAGAAGAAATTTTGGCCGATTCTACAGTTGGTCTATATTCAGCCTGCCAGAAGTCAGGATGACAGAAAATGTGTACTATTTTTTGCTGATTCTGCTGGTTTCGTAAGTTCATGTGAATGTTCTGATCATAAGCTTTAAAACGATGTATAAAGCTCTTTCCAACTAGAAAAACTGTTCTGGTTCTCGTTCTAAACCAGCCGTTCTCTGGTCTGTTGGGGCTGCCAACTGAAATTTTTCAAACATGTCTCTAATGCAAATGCCTAGAAAAACTTCGGCAACAGGCTCTAAGGTTTTACATCGATAGTTCAAAATATTGCAATAGTGTCTCGAAAGTGCGAAAAATCTCAAAATATTTTGAGTCACTTCCCAAGATTCCGAAACATTAATTTTTCAAGAAAGGGGAAAATATTTCCCGGAATGTTATCTAACCTTCGAGAAAGCTTGAAAATAATTCGAGACAAATCTTGTGCCGAGATATTTACAAATTTTCTGAGACATTAGCCGGCTTTAAGAAAACATTCGATACATTCTCAACTTTCGAGAAATTGGTATAATTAGCTACATTCCTCAACTTTCGAGTTGCAAACTTAACTTATTTCGAGTCTTTATAAAATAATGTCTCGAAATATTTTTGAAAGTTTCAAAATATTTTCTGGAAGTCTCGAAATATTTTGGAAAGGTCTCGAAAGGATGCATTTGACTGGAAAGTTTCTCGAAATATTTGGAGACACAACCAAAGTTTGTGAGGAAATTTCTGCACTTCCCGTGACTTATAACGTGACATACCCATTATAGTACCAAATATTAAAAGTGTTCCGGCTTACGAACGTTGCTTCCTTCTTCAGCAATAACAGCTCAAAGTTGGAAATTTGGTAAAGTTACAAAGTGACCGTGCGCCGTTTTTGATCTGTTTTTGGCAACCCCTAGCTTACCCCAACTTTTTACCTGTTATTAGGCTATAATAGGAGCAATACGTGGCAAGTTTTGAAGGTTATAGTTTTCTGGTTAGAGTGCAAACTCACGTTAAGAGATAACCTATCTTTTAGGCCACAGTTTCCAGCACAGTAAAAGTGGGGGTTAAAAAATTTTTGTCTCCGATTTTGCCGAAAAGATGGTTATAGGGGTTTTTGATCTGCTAAATCTAAACATGAAATCCGTTTTTCGATTGACGCTTCAGTCCAGTATACGCTTACAATCATCTTAAACCATTTTGGAGCGATCGTCACTCATTCTTCGAAAAGCACTCTAATATGGAGCGAAGCTGAGTGACCTAACTTCCTGCACATACTGGTACACTTACTGGCTTGTAATTTGCAAAGTTTCAGACAATTCTGCCAAGTGCTTTGGAGTAATTGACTGTATCTTCGAAATGCCACCAAATAACAGCGACTAAATCGATAACGTCATCAAGCACTGCAAACGCAGGGTTTAACAAAATCAAGTAATTTTCACACAAGTTAAGGTCGTGATTCCAATTTGTGTAACCGTTATTACTCGTTTATTGTTTGGAGTTAGGAAGCCATTTTACACTAAAATGTAGCCTAACACTTTCTCGTTTAAACGAATACAATGAATTACATTTGGTTGTCTTGAAAGTTTTTAGAAAATTGTAGGAATACAATTTTTCGGAATTTTTGTAGACTGAATTAAACTTTTTCGAGCAACATCGGTCACGCCATTGAATACCTCTGTCGAACAGCTGGGGTCACTATTTTAATTACTGTGAAATCGCTACTTATTATGTAGAAATTATAAATGTGTGCGCAATCTGAATTGTGACTAAGTCATGTGAGTGCTCTCGCTAGAAAGCAGCAATTAAAGCAACTACAATGATCCTGGGGTATTTTCGTGTAGAACGCGGCTGCTAAATAGCAGTCCTCCATCTTGCATAGTGAATGCTTCAAAATCCCCAGAAAACATCTGTGCTAAAATGGCAAGTTCTGACGCCAAACGGATAAAGTTGGCGACATCTCATGATTGGAAAAAGATACAGTTGCTTCAAAAATCAAAAATGTAAAGAACAACGACATCTTGAGAATGAACATAGTTATTGTGGTTGCTGCCCGACTGTCAAAAATTGGCTAAAACTGTACTGAACGCCAATGTCGAATTTTTGAAGCGGGATTGCACAGAGTGTGTTAGAACACTAAAATAAGTGTTTTCTGGAAAGCATCGTAAAATTTCAACTTAGTTTGGGCCGTAAACTAATAACATGACACCAAAAGGAATCACCACCATAAGACGGATACTTGAAGTGTTAATTGGAGAAAATTTGGACTCCTTTGGTTGACCACAGTCTTAGGGTTGTTCGGAGGTCCATGGTGGAGCTGCCCCCCCCAAGCGGCCGGATCCCCTTTGTATTTTGGGGACCTTGAGCCCCGGTCCGTACCTTGGCGCCCAGGGCGTAGCGAACTTTGTATTCATGTCATTTCTAGTTTTTAGACCTATAGCAGCAAGAGTACATAATAAAGAGTATGAAACTCTTACACTAGCATGTACAAATCATGCTAGGTATGCCCGGTTCATTAACTCGGGACCCCCCCACCCGTAACTTCCGGGGGTCCCACTTTGCACTAATTACACGCTTTCATATAAGCGTGTGTCTGCTCGCTGATTGGCCCACTAGCCTAAGGCTTACTGTAGATAATTTAATAGTTATTTTAATTAATCAATTATAACTTTAATTAGTTTAGTAGAATCAAAAAACTAATTCTACAACTCAGTAGCATTTTTTCTGCTCTTTCCAATGATATAAAAATTGTTGCACAATACAAAAATTCGCAGGAATGTAGTGTGGAACAATTTTATATCATTGGAAAGAGCAGAAAAAATGCTACAAAGTTGTCGAATTAACTTTTTGATTGTCTTAAACCAATTAAAGTTATAATTAATTAAGTAAAATAACTAATAAATTACATACCTACCATAAGCCCTAGTCTAATGGGCCAATCAGCGAGCAGACACACGCTTTTATGAAAGCGTGTAATTAGTGCAAAGTGGGACCCCCTCCCGGAAGTTACGGGGGGTCCCGAGTTAATGAACCGAGCATACCTAGCATGATTTGTACATGCTAGGGTAAGAATCTCATACACATATATTATATACTCTTGATAGCACCAACTTACGAAGGCTCTACAGGACGCTACGTGGAATTCTTTGAAAAATTGAAAACGTTGCGTCTAAACTAACACTGTTATACCTATGGCAAAAGACTAATCCGCTTTCTAACATCGAATGTTTAGTTACTTACGCAACCCCCTACAGTTTCAGTTTTAATTTGCTTTACCAACAGTTTCGGTTTTAATGATTAATTTGGATAAACCTTTAAATAAGAATTTCAGTCACTGGTTTTGTTAATTCTACAGGCCTTAACTTTAGTTTCCCGGGCTATTCATTTTTCTGTTCTAAAAACTTGAACTTTTGACCTCTGAAAACGATGATGAAAATAGAAAGTGAAAAGATAGTGAAACAGCTGCTAATTATTCCTGCATTTATATATGTGAGACAAGGTACACTATATGAGAATACCTCTTGCTTAATATCTTGTGTCCAGCTGCTAGCTGCTGAGTGCTGACCACTGTCAAGCAGAAAATGTTTGCCTTTTGCCTTTCGCAAAGGCAAAGTTTAGGGGTCTTCTCACGTCAAAGAACAAAGGGACTTTGTTGAAATGTGTAGGAATATTCACGTAGTAATAGAGACTAGACTAGTCTCCTCCACAAGCGTTTGCAGGTAAGCATCAAATCGAAGATTAGAGCAATTAAACTGATTGAAGAAATTTAAGTGGTGCGTAGGTATTTAAAAGTGTGCACCCTTAGTTTTAAAGGTAGCTTACCAAATAATAAAATTGTCTGTTTGAAATTTAAAGTTCTATTGTTGTAACTAAAATGCCAGTATTGTAATTTTCCTCATTTAACAGATACAGTCACTTTAAGGACGGACGTTTTATTTAAAAAGATGATAAGTTCCTAAATTTATGATGAAAATCAGGAGAACAATGGTAATAGCCGTTGGTTGCCCGTCGGGGGTCTTGTCTCGATTGTCTTGTCTCCTCCCACCACTCAAAATTCTTAAAACTTGACTAATGTAGCTAAAATTTGGTATTGCTATGTTTTCGGCCACGCGGAGACCAACTTTACCCCCCACCTTAGTCGATTTCCATAATACGTTCGAAAGAGTGGAAAAGTTGCAGGCTTAAGGGGGGGGGACTACTAAAGGTTTGCCCCGACTTTTTCCGATTGGCCTACTTTTTGGCTAGGATATAGAGCATGGGTGTGATCAAAAAATATCGGGTACTGAGATCTTAGCTGCCTTCCAGCCATGTGCAGCCGTCGCGTTTATGTGCCCGACCCCCCATTTTTCGCAACCACCAACATAATTAATTAAAAATTTCTACTGACTGCTAGGCCCAAGATTCAAAGCTGCCATTCGCCGATATGATTTGGCACATATGTCCCTACCTGCAGACTTTTTTCGTTTTTTCTTTTCTTTCGATGGAGTTGGTTATGTGGTCTACAGATCCGGAGAAAAGGGTTGATGAGATAAGTGAATAAAATTTTTCAGCGGAGAATTCTTGCCCTTTGGATAAAGAGTATCCTATAGGCCTCCTTTATGCCAAATACTATGCTCGCACCAGTAATAAAATTTTTCTGCCAATTTAAATTTTTGCCAAAACTCAACTTGAAAGTAACCTTAAGGATAAGTACAGACATCTAGTATTTTTCTGCAGTAGGACATAGTGCAAATCATATTGGCGAATGACAGCTTTGAAGCTTGGGCCTAGCAGTCATAGAAATTTTAATAATATGTTGGTAGTAAAATGTCGGACAACGCGACAGCCACATGGCTGGAAGGACTAAGATCTCAACGATATTTGCCAAACCAGTCTTATCTTCACAAAGTAGGAATTAAAAGGCGCAATATTTTATAGCCCTTAATAGTAGGAAGCAGAACTATTATAAACAATGACAATATGAAAGGGAACTTGCTCAAAAAGCAAGATAATATGTTTCCAACTAAATATAAAAACAAGATATTGAACAAACATCTAACATTAATGTTATTGCTTGTCAGAAAGTACTCATCACCATTCAGTCAATCGCGGCCTTTTGCGCCTTTCCCCCAGCCCTAACTTTTGATTTTTTGACCAATAAGACCAATAACTTTGAAATTTGTTGTGGGTGCATCCTGGAGCCTGATTAATTCAAAAATTCAAAAATTTTAAAATTTAAAAAATTTAAAAAATATTAAAATTTTGGTAGGCGGAGCAAGGGAAACCAAAAAATTTTTTGAAAAACATTTTGCTTAAAACGTGCAAACAGGCTTTTTTCTTTTGCGATGAGCACTAATCTGAAATCCCTTTTTCGATTCAGCTTTTCGTTAGTTCAGTATAAGCTTTCATGTTAAGCTTAAAACTTTAGCTTGTACTGAACTAACGAAAAACTGAATCGAAAAACGGATTTTAGATTCGTGCTCAGCGCCCCAGAAAACCCCTGTATGCACGTTTTCATCAAAAAGTTTTCCAAAAAGTTTTTGGCTCCCCTTGGTCCCCCTTACCAAACTAAAATTTTAAATTTTTGAATTTTTGAATTCATCAGCTTCCAGTATGCACCCACATCAAATTTCAAAGTTATTGGTCAAAAGATCAAAAGTTAGGTCTGGGGGGAAAGCGCAAAAGATCCAATGGTGCTAGGTGTGTTGCGAACAGAAAATAGTGCTGAACGAAAATCCGGGCAGAAACGAATTCTGAAAATCTGGTGGGAGGGGCGTCGACACCTGGCCTCTCGATTTTCAGATCCCGTAGATTTTTGGCCAAAAATGGCAAGAAATGAAAATTTAGGGTATATATTTGCTATCGGTAGTTTTGGAGGAACTTTCCCTCCTCTGCAAAAATCACCACCCACCAGTTTAGCCCAGCCACCCCAATCCCTACATATGGTTGGTGATCGATCGGGTAGTCAAATCGATCTGTCGACCCAATTTCTTAAGTCAGCGTTCTCAATTTACCTCAATCATAGTTTTTAAGCACAAACACAGACATCTAAGTACATGCCAAATTTTTATCAATTGTTATATTTCGATTCTGATTCCCGATTCTGAAATGGGTGACCACGGGTTTCCAACTAGGTGGAACAAATCCAGTTTCGGGCTTGCGGAGTCGATTTTCAATAAATTTTGACCACAGATTCTAAATCACTGCGACAGAACAATCCTATAGAAATATGTTTATCACTGAAATGGGAAACAAAATGCTTTTGTTCAACTTTAAATATATTTAAATCTATTTCTATTTATTTAAAATTTGTTTCTTGCCTTAATCGATCGACACTGACAGATCAGTTAATAGGTTCGACCTCTCGGCCCGATTTTTGAAATCAGCGGTGTGTAATTTGGAGTACAAGACGACATTTATAGCACTCGCATCGCCGTCCTGGATGAACACAGAAATATCTAATTTATTACATAACAATGCGCTTTTGATTCCTGCCACAGTTACTTGATCCGCACCCTCCATCCAATGTGTGCCAACATATTTCTATAGATATTATCAATCAATCTGTGATCGATCTGTCGGTTAGATATCCTTTTTCTGTGCGAATGAAGGAAATTAAATAAAAAAAGATTGCAGAATACGGAATTAACCAAAGTTATAAGCTAAACACACTTGACCAACTCCGCTCTAGCTTTGTGTGGGTGCATTACAACATGTGTTTGACTGATTGGTAATACAATTTCAAAATTTTAAAGCTTTTAAGGGGGTATCAAGGGGATCCAGAAACAAAAGCGGATTTCAGATTCGTGTTCTACGACACAAAAAACTCCTATACAGACTAACTTATAGTTTAATTTAGTACGTACGTAGTATTTCGTCTAATTATCCGTACGAATTATTCCCACTGCAGGCGCTGAGTATTAGTTTGGACTACTTGTCAATTTTGTCCAGACTAGTTGTCTCAGAATACAACATTTGTCCAGACAACTTCTATTTTAGTCAGGACATGTCTAGGACAAAATGTTTAGTCTCCGACAAGAATTTTCTCCGAAAAAATTTGTCTCGGACATGTCTCGGACTAAAAAATATTAGTCTGAGACATGTCTGAGACTAATTGGATTTGTCGAGACTATTTTCTCCTAATTTTGTCCGGACAAAAATTAGTCTCGGAACTGTCCGAGACTAGCAAAAACCTTAGTCTCGGACATGTCCGAGACTAATTGTTGTTAGTCCGGACTCGCTCTACAATCCACGGCGACTTAAACGTGACAGACCCAATGGTGTATGTGTCCCTCGCAGGAGCTCGGGCGGTAAGCCCTGGGGAGATGTAATGTGTGTGATGTAATGTGTGAGTTGTGTGTAATTTTAGTGAGGTTAGTTTAATGTGAAATTTTAGTAGGAGTGGTGTTTTTGATGAGAAATATGTGTTATGTAAATTTGGGTTGAAATTAGTCTAAAAGTGTTCGTTTTATTATGTTGAAATGCGCTATGTTTTATTCAGCCCACTTAGCGACTAGGTGGCGCTGCTGAGCTAGACTTGTGGAAGCGCATAGTCGGGTCTGCAAGAGGGTCTCAAAAATCAACCAATCCCGTTCCACCAACACACGTCTAAACTAGTCCTTTCAGCCTTCATTTTAAAACTAGTCAGTCTTGTCTTTCTTAACTCTAGCGTGCGGCTGTACTTTTCTATTTGTGTGCCTAGCCATTGCCCTTTAGTTTGGAGCCTGCCTTGGGGTATTCGTAAGTATTGATTTTAATTTATTTCTTTTACACTAGACTCCGAGGCGACCTCGTGGGTCAATCCAAATTTATTAGGGGTGTGTTATTTTGCTTTACTCCCTTTTAATCGGTAACTAATATGGCTGTTTAATTTTAGAAAAGGGTTTATTATGCCATATCTTGCACTTTAGTTAGCCGCGACGGCTTAGGGAAATATTATTTGAGATCATAGTTTTTCATAAGAGTTTAAACAATTTTTGGGGTTGAACCTGTGCATGTAAACTGTCTTGTAACTGTATCTAAAATTTTATTCAGGCCCTGTTTATTTGTTGTTATTTCATTTGCGCTTATATTCGTTTGAATCTTCTCTGTCTAAATTTATCTGCTCTGTCAATTTTTATGATGAATGTGTTTTTGTCAATATTTCCTGTATTGGTCTGTGCTTAATTTCGGGAGTCGCTCCCTTTGTTTATACTTTATTAAATGCGGTCTCAGTAGCTGAACCGTTAGGGTGTCTTAGTTAGGTTTTTATTAGAACTGTATAGTCGGTAGGTAGGACTCTGAGTTATTTCCAAGTCTAGGTAAGCTAATTATTCACTGAGTGTGTATTTAATTTATTTCAAAGTTCTTTCCGTAGTCAATAGTTAGGCGTTTATTAGCCCGTTAGTCAGCCTTATTTAGTCTTTGGTTAGGTTTAATTAATCTTGGCGAGATCTGCCCAGGTCGACTGGAACATAAGTCTCCTCCAGGTTCGTCGTTTCCATACGCGCACAGTTTCCACCCGTAAAGTTTGGTTGCCCATACACTTCCAACTTTACAGTACGCTCACTCACTCTATGCTTATGTGTTAAAGCTCGAAACACAAGCTATGCGTGCGCGAATTTTGCACCTGATTCGAGCTTTAGATTAGAGCTTTTTGTTTGAAGCGATTGGTTGTAGTTTGCGGGGGAAGGAGGGGAGGTGCCGTTAGCGAACAGAGCATATATAGTTTTTGCTCTGACACGATAGCTGTGCCTGCCTAGTGGCATACTCTTAAGTATTATGTATTCTTATGCCCTATTTCTTTAAAGATTAAGCGGATTAGATTAAAATTAATCTGCATTAAAGAAACAGCACCTCGGATTAAATGGACTAAAATTTAATCCAGCGAGTTAGACGAGTTAAACGGATTGAATTTAATCCTGTTTCTTTAATGCACCTAGGATTAAAATTTTAATATATTCCTGTTTCTTTATTAACACTTCGGATTAAAAAATGGTAGAGTTAATTTTAATCCGACTTGCTTAGTTGCTATTCCTTTAAAGATTAATTTTAAATCCGTTTAATCCGTCTCCTGCATTTCCAACTAGTTTTTAATCCTCCTGCAGCAACGCGGATTAAACGGATTAAAAGTTGGCGGATTAAAATTTTTAATAGCTGTTTCTTTAATGGCGGATTAAACGGATTAAAATTAACTCGTTTAATCCGAAGATTAAAAATGGTCGGATTAACGAGCTAATTTGAATTTGTTTAATCCTGCATTAAAGAAACAGCCGTTTACATTTTAAGCCGGCTGATTAATTTAATTAATTAAGTAATTAATCCGTTTAATTCGACCATTTTAATCTTCTAAGAAATAGGCCCTTAGTATATATTAATCTTTTGAACGAGGACATAAAAATTGCAAACAAAGCCTGAAATGGAAGTAAAAATGGGGGTGATCAAGCTTGATACTGGATCGGTGGTACATAAATTCAAAAATCAATTCCATTCAGCTGTCATGTTAATTGTCTCTAAACATATGGCATACTGGCATCAATTTTGAATAAACTGATTTTCTCTTCCTTTTAGAAACCCAAAATCGTTTCTGGCTTATGCAGACTTAACCGTTAGAAAAAGTTCAATAAACGCAAAATGTTCATTTTGATGTCCTCTTTCCAGCCATAACAATCAATCAGTCCCTACTGCCTACTGAGAGATTAAGGCCAAAAACCAGAAGTTTCTTATGTTTTCACCTAAAATTACGGAACTAATTTAAATTTTTAAATTAATTATAAAAGTTGTTATTGTTTACTGTATTTGAGCAGTCCTGTTTTAGTGGTTCCGACAATTTTGATTCTACTTATCCCACCAACCTGGTGGTATCTTATGACGGGAATGTGAGCTATATTCCTCCAGGTTTGTGCAACTCCTCTCTGAGTTGTTGAGTAATAATAAAATCTATTTATAACATCAAATTTTCTGGACATACATTTACTGTGAATTTACTTCTGTGTCACAATTTAGCGTAATGACTCATGTCGTGGTCCACGGTTGTCCTAAAGTGTTTAGGTATTATTCGCGGCACGTGTAAAATCAATATTCTTTGGTTTCCATTTGATGATCAAATTTGCGATTTGAAATTTGGAAGCTGGACCTACAGTCAGACTGCAATTGATATGATGGAAGGAAAAGTGAATCTTGAAACGTATACTGTTAATGGCGAATGGGTTCTAATGGGTTAGTATGTAACAATTTTCTATAATTTCATTGTTGGGCATTTTGTTTATTGTTACTGTAATGGGTGGAGCTGTGAAATGGGCAAGTTGACAATCTTTGCTTAGCAGGATTATAGTACTACCAGGTAAGAACTTAGTTTTTATCACAACGTTCGAGACGAGAAATATGTCGCAGGCTACATGCATTCTCAGTCGGCACATGTGCCGACTAGAGATTTCAGGCTGCGCACGTGCCGCGTAGCCTTTCAGCGTTCCTATTATTCTAAATTCTGATTACAGCGTGTGACCTGAAATTTTCAGTCGGCACTCATGCCGCCTAAAGCGCTCAAGCTTTTTGCATTGCCATTTGCTTAAATCAATGTTACAGCGTGTAGACGGAAATCCCCAGTCGGATCTTGTTCCACCTGAAATAAACTTAGTAGGTATAATATTTCAACGTGGTTTGTTCCACTATAGTATAATATTTCCCTGTGGTTTGTTCCACTATTTTGCTGTCGTTGATGTGGTTTGGTACACTTGCGCAGAAAGAATCCACTAATACAGAAAAGATTTTAAAACTCGAAGTTCCACTAACGCAGAATGACCTTTTGCAAGACTGAGGTTTCCACTTACACAGAAATTGGAACTAGGAAATTAGCTAGAGTAGACACATGTTATAAGGTTGTGTTTAAAGTAAAATGATTAAATTGATTTAAGGTGCTGGTTTCCTTTCGGGTATTTTTGACTCAAACAGCATTAATCCTTTACGTAAATAATTAAAACTTGCGAAATAACCTATTTCCGTGCTCTTTAACATTCTGGGACCAGTCTCGGATTTTTAGGCCAAAAGATAAGAAAGTTTTGGTTTTTGACCTTGGCCTTCCAGTAGGTAGACAAAACACCGGATTGGTTGTTATGGCTGCAAGGAGGACACAAAATGAACATTTTTGCTTTTACAACCTTTGAGCTATCTCCAGTGGTGAAGTCAGTATAAGCAAAAAGCCATTTTGAGGGTCAAAAAATGGCCATTTTCGAGGATACCAGTTTTTTCAAAATTTCTGCCAAACCTTACGAACAATTTTCGTCCATTTATACTCAATCGATACAGCGTCCAAATGCACATTTTATGAATCCCTACTAGCCGGACTTTATTGCTTTTACCATTTTGGCAAAACTGCGGTTATGTTGTTTTAAACATCGATTTCTCAAAAACTACTCAACCGATTCCGGAGATTTTCGCCAGAATGGAAATTCGTACTATGGCGGAGGGACGTTTTTCTTGGTTTTGGCTAAAACTTTCCCAGTTTCGAGAAAATTTAGTGCAAAGTTTAAAAATTTAGTGTCTCCGTGCATTTTGCGAATTTTCTCAACCGTTGTACACTGAGCGAAACCCAAAAAATGTCCCTCGGCCCATATGTCCTCCGTATGATAACGCAAAAAGAAATTTTGTCTGGTTCCGCATTTATAAAAAATCTATGTTCGAAAATTTTTGGTCTATATTTAGCAGTTATGTCAGAAATTTTTTTGCTAATTTTGTGCTAATTTTGCAAGTTTTGTATGCTCATGTAAATGTCGTGTCCTGATTATAAGCTTTAAACTATGTATAAAGCTCTTTCCAACTCTCAAAATTGCAAAAGTTATAGCGTTTTAAAGAATCACCACAAAAGTACTGCACAAAAGGATACCAGCACCTTAAGTTTAGATTGTTGTTAAAGAATACGTAATATTGTAACATAACTTTGAATTTCTCTTGTATATATTTGCAGTTGCTTTTTTAATTAGTAAGCACTTCTAGTTTTATTGATTACCTTTGTTAATTCTGTTTGCACTTGTATTTCTATTTGTTGTAACATTTTAAGTTGATATAATTTTTCAACATAGCATTTTTGACTTACAATGCAATGCAATTACGTGCAATGCGAATACATTTTTCGTTGGTAAATTGAAAAAGTTTAGCAATTATTTAGCAATTAAAACAACACAATTAAAAATAATTAATTTTCAATGAAAATAATTATGTAGCATTTACAAACATTACATACATTTGCAAATGTTAAAAATGCTGTTTTGACAAACTGTTATGAACTGAAAATATTATAACAAATGGAAATACAAGTACCAACAGAATTAACAAAGTTAACTACTTACTAATTAAAAATGTAACTGCCAATACAAGAGAAATTTAAAATAATGTTACATTATTGTAACATCAATCTAAACGTAAATCAATCTGAATATTAATTTTAAGCGGGAGCAAAAATTGGGAATGCTATTAGACTAAATTCAGTTGCACGCGTTCCAACTGAAAGTTTTAGTCTACACGCTGTAACAACGAGTTTACACTAATGGAAATGCTAAAAGCTTAAAATTTCAGGCTGCTGTAATCAAAACTTACAATAACAGGAACGCTAAAGGGCTAGGCTGCACGAGTATGGGGGGGGGGTCAGCCGATAGCGCGCATCGGATGTAGCGAACTGATAATCATAGTGTATGACGCTTGTATGCTTGACGCTCTTATATATTATGTACTCTTGCTTACATGTAATTAGTGTAAGTACTTACCCAAGCACGTAAGTATTTGCTTACTCAAACACGTAAGTATTTACTTAACCAAGCAAGTATTAATCATGCCTTGAAAGTCTTCGCTTACTGCAGAGTCAATTTAAAATTCTACGAAAAAGGTAATACGGCAAATACCTATGATGAAAGATTTTTAAGTTTGCCATCATCTTCCACAGGCTCGTCGCTATTGGTGAGACCGTATTCATCTATACTTCTGTTCTTCTCAACAGCGACTTTATACGCATCTAATGATTCCATACCCTTATCATAGTAGTGATCGTAGTAGTTGCTGGAAAATTGTTTTTGTGTTTAAATAAATTTTCTAAAACATACATACAAAATAAAATACACAAATAAATATATAAGTTTATAAGTAAATTAGAATCGTTAATCAAGGTTTGTCAGGATATCAAAATGTATGTAGACGCTGAGAAGCCGCCGCCTGAGAATTCTACCTTAATTCTTTAGAGGATATATGTCCCGACACGTAGGAGTAAACCTACCATCAAGAGTGCATAATTGCACTATATAAAAGAAGAAGAGTAAGCCACTAGAGGGCTCCTCTTCTTGGCATTGCGTAACGGTGCTCCGACCACAATACGCGAATGTTCCCCCGTTTGGTGGGGGGGGTAGCTCTCTTCGACAAAGCATACCCCCCCTCCGTTTGGTGGGGGGGTAGCAGAAAAGAGGTCCCCGTTTGGTGGGGGGGTAGCCAACAGCCAATCAGATTGCAGAGACCCCCTCCCCGTTTGGTGGGGGGGTAGAGCAGAGGATTACGGTAGTTTTTGTTCTATTTGAAAAAGGGTCCCCGTTTGGTGGGGGGGTATGCGAAAGGGGTCCCCGTTTGGTGGGGGGGTAGGCAAAAGAGGTCCCCGTTTGGGGGGGTCGCCAACAGCCAATCAGATTCAGCCAATTTCAGCCTGACTTGGCGACCCCCCCCCAAACGGGGACCCCCTTCTGCCTACCCCCCCACCAAACAAGGACCCCTTTTGCATACCCCCCCCACCAAACGGGGACCCCTTTTGCATACCCCCCCACCAAACGGGGAGGGGGTATGCTTGTCGACCCCCCCACCAAACGGGGGAACATTCGCGTATTGTGGTCGGAGCACCGTTACGCAATGCCAAGAAGAGAAGCCCTCTAGTGGCTTACTCTTCTTCTAATATATAGTGCAATTATGCACTCTTGCTACCATCTTACCTTTCCTGTTGCAAATTCTATGCAAAATTGATGAAAAATGATTAAACTCCCTGTAATGCTAACTGTAAATTAAATTTATTTACTTGTCCCGCAATCTAATTTCAGCTGTTCCTGTAGCTAGAAATGTGTTCACATATGATTGCTGTCCAGAGCCATACGTCGATGTAACCTTTTCTATATGGATTCGTCGACGCACACTCTATTATGGTCTGAATGTTCTGGTTCCTGCGATCCTCATTTCAGCCATGACTATCCTCACATTCACCCTGCCACCAGATTCAGGGGAAAAGTTGACATTATGTTAGACAATTGAATTTATTTTTTACATTTATTTCCAAATAGCTATATATAACATTAAACAACAACAGAAAGCCATAGTATTTTTAGTGCGTTAAAGCTTTTACTTACGACTTTTAAACTGTCATCATGTCCCGACTAATGTAGCCTGTCTTGTAGACGCTAGATATTTGTGTATGTATGGTTGAACAGAAACCTTTTGTGCAATCTAATATTGCGGTGCTGAACACACAGCACACGATAGTCACATGGAGTTAATGTATTTATTTGTGGAGCACAATTACAATCCAAAAATCTGAAGCCTTACATTAGTTACGCCGTAGGTACATACAATCTTACCATTTTAGGTGTAACCATTTTTGTATCACTCAGCGTGTTCATGCTAATGGTTGCCCAGGCAATGCCACAAACGTCCGAAGCTGTACCGTTGATTGGTTTGTTTTAGGGAATTGGTACTTTTTTTATGTGTTTCATGTATAGGCCGCCGCCGTCAGCACACATGCAGAAGGCGAAGCTTTCACAACACCGAAGCTTTCCTTACCCTAGATTTGCTTAAAAATCTATTTCTAAGAAAGAGCTAAGGTCCAAGCATTTGTAATGAAATTACTGTTTCTGTTACTGTAATTGTTGTTTTATTCAGAAAAAAGGCATTTCGCGTTCTTACAGCCTCACCTAGCAACTAGGAATAGGTTATCAATGTCTAGTATAAGGTGGCCTAAGTAAAGAATAATCTAGGCCCTAACCGAAAATCTGCCAAAAAGGCTAACCCAGCGAGTTACTTATTGGTTCTGTTGAAGATCTCATGGCCAGTCCAGTAATCTATGCCAGGTAATTGTACAAAGAATCAAGCTTTATTTCCTACTGTCAATTGTAATCTGTACCTGTCTTGTCTGTCTGTCAGAACTGCCAGAATTGCCTTAAAATCACCATAATTCGGTTAATTATCAGGGCTTAATTAAGGCGTCTCAACTGTGTTCCTGCGGCCGTATTGAGGCCCTCGAACTACCCTAATTAGTGAACTTATTAGGCGTTAGAATTGTCTAAAATATAAGTAATTACCTAGGTTATCTCAACTCTTAGTGCAAGGATTCGAACCTTTGACCTTTGCCCCTTTTTGTACGTGTGTAGGACGGCCGTATTGAGGCCTCCCACACCTGCATAAACCCCCATTACGTCAGTCTTGTGTAAGGGCGGTCGTATTTGAGACCCCCTCTACCTCTCCTGTCCTTCCCTGTTTCCGTCAGCGTTGCGCAATGGCCAATTACGGCCTAAAATCCCCTTAAATAACAAGAAAACACGTATTATTTCACGTTCCTAGTACATTTACACAACAAATTAGAACATTTACACAATCCCAACATTATTCTTCTTTTAATTCCTGAAATAACAAAAAGTACAAGTTAAATTACACATTTTAATTCCTACGTTCCAGTTTTAATTTCATTATTCAGGGAGTTTTCTAACTCCTCCCCCTTTTTCTCTTCTCCCTTTTACGGGTCGGCCTTTTATCTTTGACCGCCCGTCTGTTTGTCTGGAGAGCGTGGAAAGCTCCCAGACCTTACGTGAACGAATGCCATTCACGCATTCATTCACGTAAGTCATACAATAGTGACCTTATAAGGGCCGCTAGTGACCTCCCACCCACAAAAGGCTGAATACAGCCTTTGCACTACTCAGTATAAACTTAGGTAAGACAAATAATAAATACATTTGTACAATTATACAATAATAGTAGGTACTTAGGTACATAACTAACTAGTTATTTAGGTACTTATTAGTAGTACTAGGTAGGTTTAGTAGGTAGTATAGTGTAGTAGGTAGTTGTAGTTTTATTCTAGGTACCTATGTGTCCTTACGTAATTTGTTTTCGTCTTTTCTTTTCTTTTGGGTCCTTGATGGACCCAACAGGTGAGGCCCCTTTGCTTTCTGCTAAGCAAAGGGAACCCTTTGTCTTGGCCGCTGGAGGACCAAGTTATTGAAAATATTGGAGCTTCTGTTTACTCCAAATTTATGGGCCCCAGCAGAGACCCCTAAAACTTGATACTTAAAATCCGGCCTTTGGCCTCCTTTCTGTCTGATTTAGGGGTCATCTGTTCCCATTAATTTGGGGGTCCTCCAGCCGCCAGACGCGCCTGTGGGCTACCGTAGGTCACGACTCGGTAGCCCAATAGCACAAGCGTGATCATTTAAAACAGCCAATTAGCTGTTAGCAAGCTTAATGCCAACCCCCTACTGGGGTCTCGACTGCAATTAGCAGTTTGCAGTCAGTGCTTGGCTGGCAGTCGGGGAGAGAGGTTGGTCTCTCTCCCCTAATAACTTAGCTTATTTTTATTAGCCCCTTATTGTCCGTATGTCTCCGGGAGAGGTGTGTCTTGCGCCAATTATACGGAGGCCTGGACTATAGCACCTCTCCCCTTCCCCCATTTCCACTTAGGGTTTTTATTTCAGCAACCTCCTGCCAGCCAGGCACTCACGTTCCTGGCCGCCCCCCGTGAGCCCATATGTCTGCGGACGGCTCACGGGGGAGCACTGCTTTTGACCTGGGGACCTTTATGCCTGAAAGGCGGTCCCCAGGTCCCTTCACTCTCACGATTTACCCGGGGTCTTCGGACCCCGGAAGACCAACTTTTGCAGTAGCTTTCGGGCCCAGCGCCCATCATTTTTGTATTGTTGTAAATGAGGGTGTGGGCCTTTCGCCCCACCCTCCGGGGTATTTTAGCAAGAACTTTCGTATTTTTCCTAATTGGGTTGCGAGCAGTCGAACCTCGCAAACCACATCAAAAGGCTTAAAAAACCACCATTCTCTCCGTTTTTGTCCTTTTCCCCAAAAGGCCCTTTTGGCTCAATCCACAAA
>JASAND010008166.1:0-15490 GCA_030248195.1 Trissonchulus latispiculum | reverse complement strand
GTGGTAATTCCTTTTTGGAGACATCAACTTTGAACCATTAGTACTCAACCATTACTCGGAGTTAAGAAGCCATTTTTTATATCAAAATGCAGCTTAACATTTTGCATCTCTAATGAATACAGCCAAAGCTAACTTTAATTCTCGAAAATTATTTTACTGTATTTTCGAAGTAATTTAATTATCAGATGCGAGGGGGAAAAAATCAAATTTTTTCGTGAGGAATCGACCACATCATTAGATTCCACTATCAAATAGCTGGGGACCATTTTTTAGTAATTATGAAACCGCTCTTCGTTATAAAGAAATTAGCTAAAATGTATGCGCAACCTGGATTTTGCCTACTTTTCCCAAGTTTGGCAAGCGACCACTTTGGCTAGAAAGCAGCAATCGAGACAACTTAAAAAAGGTCCCTGGGTATTTTAGTGTAAAACTCGTCCAGTAAGTGGCAACCATCTAGCTTGCATAGTAAATGCTCCACAATCGCTGGAAAAAAATTTGGTCATGTTTTTGCAAAAACTACAATTTCCATGATAGAAGCGTACGGGGTAGCAGTTAGAAGATTATAATGTCACGGATAATCGGTCTCGATGAGACTTTCAAATTGACACCCATAGTTTAATTTTACGACTTATTTTACGACCAGAAATGACGGTCAAGTTTTCAACGACAAAATAGGAAAATCGACTATACTCACGATAGCGAAAAGCTAGAAAGGTACTTTAAAAAACAAACATGTAGAGCTCAACAAGATTTTTCGAATGAGTATAGTCGTAGCTGTGTGGTAACTGCCTAACTGTCCACTTCTGGCAACAACCACCCTTAACGGAGACTTCGAAGTTTTGAAGCGGGATTGCTGCGGAGGGTGTTAGAATGCTAAAAGAACCTATTTTGTAAAGTTTCATCAAATTTCATCTTGGTTTGAGCCGTCAACCAACAATATGTGCCCAAAAGAATCACCACCTTAAATGTAATGCACTAGTACATGATTACCTACAGAATGTATGTAGATGCGGCCAATATATACGAGGGGGGGTCTGGTGGGCGGAGCCCCCAGAAGTTGAAGAGCTTTTGAAATTGCAAGATAATTCGTAATGGAAATGTGTAAAAAGATTTTATTTGGAATCTGTTGCATCTAACGCATACCTTAATTAATTTTAGATATTATTGACACACATTATTCCGATATTTCAATGTTAGTTAAACTAATTAAAGTATTAAAAGCAGGAATGTCATTGAGAAGAATGGTAGTAGCTATTAAAGCATAGATTCGGTTTCGAAAGCTCTGAGAACTAGTGATCCTTGATAACAATATTGCAAATAAGCACCGGAGGGTCTGGCGTCTAAGGTGTCGTTAGATGCAACAGATTCCAAATAAAATCTTTTTACACATTTCCATTACGCAATCATCTACAATTTTCTAGATATAGTTCTAAAACTTAAATTGTTGTTTAATAAAACATGTATTAGTTATGAAGCTGGCGTTTTTACAGCAAGCTTATCATCATACCTAATGTATTTTCTGAAAGTTTGAACGAAATAGGGCCATACATATTTGCACAATCTGAAACGATATATGCACATAAGGGGAGCACGGCCTTAAATAGTTGAGCCTTTTGTGGCCTCTGGGCAAACATTTCTCAGGTTTTAAGGTCTCAGAGGCGTGTTGTCGCCCGTCGTCCGAAACGTCTTCTGAATTTTCCAAGATGGAATTCTTCAATCATACCAACCAAAGGAATTTATTTCAAAAATTAAAAAGTAGACTCTAATGTTTTCCAAGTTGAGCTTTTAATTGAGCTTCTTCAAAGCCAAAAACTTGGCGAATAGAAACTTCCTGAAACTTGCAGATGAATTTTTCAGCTTTTCCCAAACCCTTTTTTGAAACAACATTGGATAATAAAAAAATTAGATTTAGTTAAACAATTTTCCATTGACAAATATATCTAATTGCAAATTACAAATCTGAAGTTTAATCAAAGAAATTATACTATACGTGATTGAAATATCCATGCGCTTTATACGGTTGACATTTTAATTTCAACTGATTTCTAAATTCGAAGAGGCTGAAATAAAATTCGGAATGAATTAACTGCGGAGCCCCCCAGAAGTTGAAGAACTTTTTGAAATTGCAAGATAATTCGTAATGGAAATGTGTAAAAAGATTTTATTTGGAATCTGTTGCATCTAACGCATACCTTAGACGCCAGACCCTCCGGTGCTTATTTGCAATATTGTTATCAAGGATCACTAGTTCTCAGAGCTTTCGAAACCGAATCTATGCTTTAATAGCTACTACCATTCTTCTCAATGACATTCCTAAATAGTTCATAAATTTTTAATACTTTAATTAGTTTAACTAACATTGAAATATCGGAATAATGTGTGTCAATAATATCTAAAATTACTCAAGGTATGCGTTAGATGCAACAGATTCCAAATAAAATCTTTTTACACATTTCCATTACGAATTATCTTGCAATTTCAAAAAGTTCTTCAACTTCTGGGGGGCTCCGCCCACCAGACCCCCCTCGTATATATTGGCCGCATCTACATACATTCTGTAGGTAATCATGTACTAGTGCATTACATTTAAGGTGGTGATTCTTTTTGGGCACATATTGTTGGTTGACGGCTCAAACCAAGATGAAATTTGATGAAACTTTACAAAATAGGTTCTTTTAGCATTCTAACACCCTCCGCAGCAATCCCGCTTCAAAACTTCGAAGTCTCCGTTAAGGGTGGTTGTTGCCAATTTTTGACAGTTAGGCAGTTACCACACAGCTACGACTATACTCATTCGAAAAATCTTGTTGAGCTCTACATGTTTGCTTTTTAAAGTACCTTTCTAGCTTTTCGCTATCGTGAGTATAGTCGATTTTCCTATTTTGTCGTTGAAAACTTGACCGTCATTTCTTGTCGTAAAATAAGTCGTAAAATTAAACTATGGGTGTCAATTTGAAGGTCTCATCGAGACCGATTATCCGTGACATTATAATCTTCTAACTGCTACCCCGTACGCTTCTATCATGGAAATTGTAGTTTTTGCAAAAACATGACCAAATTTTTTCCAGCGATTGTGGAGCATTTACTATGCAAGCTAGATGGTTGCCACTTACTGGACGAGTTTTACACTAAAATACCCAGGGACCCTTTTTTAGTTGTCTCGATTGCTGCTTTCTAGCCAAAGTGGTCGCTTGCCAAACTTGGGAAAAGTAGGCAAAATCCAGGTTGCGCATACATTTTAGCTAATTTCTTTATAACGAAGAGCGGTTTCATAATAATTAAAAAAGGGTCCCCAGCTATTTGATAGTGGAATCTAATGATGTGGTCGATTCCTCACGAAAAAATTTACTTTAGTCTGCAAAAAATCTGGATAATTAAATTACTTCGAAAATACAGTAAAATAATTTTCGAGAATTAAAGTTAGTTTCGCTGTATTCATTAGAAAGAGCAAATGTTAAGCTGCATTTTGATATAAAAATGGCTTCTTAACTCCGAGTAATGGTTGAGTACTAATGGTTCAAAGTTGATGTCTCCAAAAGGAATTACCACCTTAAGCAGCATGTACTTTCTAAATTATCTAAATAGCGTTACACTAGAACGTCTACTTATATTTTTAGTGTGAATGAAGCTAGAGAGTTTTATTATCCACGAGCACCTAGGATCTCATCCAGTTTAAACGTCAGCTAAAATATTTATAAATTGTTTTTGATTAGTTCACGAGAGTTGTATAAGCTGTTGGCAGAATATTTCCTGTGAGCCGCTGACGGGTGAACGTCATACGGCACAATCTGACTAGCTTGACCCATCAAGTACTCGTCCAACGGTCAACACTATCCACATCTTCGATGAAATAGTTTTGAAAATTACAAGTGCTGATCGTTAAACGAGAATGGAAAACCGATAAAAACACAGACTATTATTCGTCTTAATACAGATTCTAGTTTGACAACACTCAAATGTTTTAAACTATTAGCCAAATGATGCACTGGTGTTCTACCTATAATCTTTCAGTACACCGCCCCTGTTATCTGTTGATGAATACTATGATGTATCTCAAGGCACGTGTTACTCAATGAGTTCAAGAAGTTCCACACACCAGGCTGGTGAAAACTACGGTGAGTGTGAAGGGAAGTGATAACTGAAAACGATGAGTGTAGTGTATGATGATGATTTTCTTTTCTTTTCTAAATGATGTAATGTAATTGATGTAATTGAGTAATGACCGTTCAAGGGAAGTTCAAGGCAATGAGGAAATCATCTGTCCCCGTCAACTGGAAAAGTTGAAATTTATGGAGTTCAAAAATGGTATTTATAAAAAATTAAGATAATCCTTAGACACCTTCTGTGTTTGGAAACACTGTAGACTATACTATACCCCCAATTTGATTCCACCGCCTAGGCTTTCGGGTTATTCTGGCCTAGACGATACGTCTTACTGACCGGAACTGAAGTTTGAATGCTAGGCACATACTGGGGGCTTTACATAAAATGACTAAAAAATGGACTAACTTAATTCAATTATTTCTTCTCGAAATAAGAGACCTCGTACTGTATAGCTATTCATCGTCGGTCAAGATTGGACTATTTTAGGTCTGAAACTAACAGTTGATCTAAGCTTTGCTTCTATTTCAATGGAAAGGAATGCATTGGGAGTCATCATTAAAATTGGGGCTGACGCTTCTGTTCCAATAGTCATAAACCATGCCTGGGAACTCAGCTCAAATTCGATGCAGTCATTTGGAGTTACATATGTAAGTGAGGTAGCAGTTTCAGAAACTAAACAGTTTACTGGACTACCCTTCTAGAGTGGACAATCAAGTTTCTTTCGCTCTGTGCCACAGCAGTGTGAAGTCTACCGCGATAATAGACAAAGGATTCGACCACATCTTCAACAAACTATTGCACATGTTAACGATTCTAGTATTTTTATGCAACGACAGAGCTGTCCTGTGTTGCCGAATTCAGAACTTCCAGAAACGCAGCTTTTGCGTTTGATTCACGATATCATAGCTATAATTATAGAAAATTGATATAACCGGTTAGACACCTGTATCTAATCGTTCTGGTTTAGAGAGAAGAACGATATCTAGGAGATAAATATGGACACTGTCGTTCTACACCGGACAAGCTCACGTATAAGCTGTTTCCCATTCCCCGTTATCATCGATCAGTAAGACAATTTATGCTTAAAAACTTTTTTACCAGTTGTACTCTGGTAACGGTTGTTTTAGCGCTAAATTATGTCATGTCGTTTCAGGATGATTGCAAGGTACCGTTTAGTTATTTCCTAATACAAATTTCAGGGCAACTTAAATTTGATTAAAAATTGACTTACTGTTCTTACCCCCTAATAATTACTTGTTTATAGCATATAATATAATAATAATGTAAAATTACAAAATCAATATGACTGGTATTACAGTTAATACAGTATAATTATTTAGGTAACATAACTATGTACTGATCGGGAATGCAGAATTTGTGCGTTCTAGACTTGCCTTGTTTCCTGTTACCAACAGTACTTGTACTCCACTTGCGGATGCTATTCTGGTAAATTTCCCATGTTCCAAAGTAAAGTGGAGTGCTATCGATTTCCTGAAAAATGTAAGCTTCGGACGTAATATTGCTCCATTGGTCAAGTAAGCTTAGGGATCTTAGTAGTTTTGAAGGAGTTTGTGTATTTCCAAATTCTCTCTTACTCTTCAGTTTCTTCAGATTTTAGTATACATCCCGCCCAGTTGGTGGTCCAGGTAGGATCAGACCGTATTATCACTTTGTCTTGCCTATTGGGGAGACTGACAGTGAATAACTGCTTATGTAATTGTCTACGGCGTTGACCAAGGCTATAAATACCTCCATTGAGGCAGCAGTAATGGACGTTCTTCACCATGGCAGGCCCCTTGGGTGTTCTTGGGAAATATCAGGAAAAGACGTCCATATTTTTCCCAAGAAAGACAAACTAGGGAACAGCTGCTTCCAGTATTGATTCACAACGAGAAAAACTGCTGCTGACCCTAAGAACGTTTAAGGTGGTGGTGCTTTCATGGTTTTTTTCTGTACGCCCCACTCCAGTTGGTCTTACACCGGTTAGGAGTAGTGCCAGCTTTCATGGTTCGGTGGTAACTCATAAATTGGAAAAATTAAAATGAAATTTTGAACAAACCCTACTTTCCATTAAATTACGTTAGAAAGCTAAAATTTCGTATGCAAAGACAGAAATGTCTTGCTGAGGGTCATTTTTCAGCATTTTAGTTACTGCTTAGCATGTCGAAAGAAAACTACCAAAAACTCACACTGACGCCATTTTTCAAAATTCAACAAGCGATATCTCAGTTGTTCTTATCTCAAACGGAGAACTAGAAAAAATGACCCTGCAATAGGTTTTAGTCAATTTGTACGTCAAATTTGAAAACACAATATTACTCGAAATGTGAGAAAACCTTGTTTAAAAATAAAATTCCTTCACTATTTAACGATCAACGTAATTGGTGCTTAGCTAAGTGCTGGCTTGCCATTACAAACGCACAGCAGAAACCAAAAAATTGATGATTTTGTTATCGTAAAATAGTGAAACAGACTGGTTGGGGGAGGAAGAAAACGAGTGGAGAGGAGTTATTTATTTCCATATATGTTTACGGACACTTTGGAAGTTGTGGGCGGGACGAATAGCGTTATTTTAATTCTATTCCCACTTCGTAATTTTACTCCCCACCCCGCACTTTTCACGCGTAGCATATGTCAGAATGTTGCTATTATGAGTTATTTTAATTTGCCAGTTATCCGCAATCATTAAATATGCATGAATGAGTAACTTTAAACGAAAAATTCAATTTTCTTATAAATTTTTATTTTCGGCGAAGCAGATACAGCTGCACGTTGTCCGCTCACCGAAAGTAGTCTGGTTCGAGCTTAAAAATTTTAAAATTTTGATTTTTTTAATTTTTTCAGCTTTTAGTCTGGATTATGTCCACTTATATTAATAATGGTAAAAAAATTCGAAAACTACTAAAAAATTGTAAAACTCGTTATCACCATTTTTCGTCAAATATAGGATTTTGGTCAAAATAAAAATTTTTTCATACACGAATAAATGTTTCATCAGCATGATTGGGAACACTAGTAAGGCCATCAAGCTATATTTCAGGTCATTGGGATTATTTGCTATAAAGTTAGCCCTTAAAATACGGTAGACGATACCACCACCTTAACCAAATACAATTCCAGCTGTTGTAACGAGTGAAGCGCCCACAATATTCCTCAGTCAGCACAAAGAAAAATAAAAACAGAAACAGCATGAAAGTGAGCAATCTTAAGTGAATACATGAAAATGATATAAAATAAATAAAATGAATAATTCCATTGAGCATTATCGCTCGCCTCATTAATTAATTTATTAGTTCCATTAATTGTAATGTAATGTATTTATAATCACGACTGTAATGCGGTAATAAGTATCAATAACGCCAGAAAGGAATTCGATGTAGCTTGCATATGGAATTAGTGCCGTGTGCTCTAGACGTTTCCGGTCATTGGACTAAAAATTAAGTTGGTGTGACTGCGTTTGTGATTGAGTTAAGCGTCTGAGTCTGCAAAAACACACTCATCGCTACCTGCACTTTGCGGTTGCCGCAATTCTTTGCACTCTGCCTTGCATGGTGCAAATCTGGAATTATCTATCTGATCGGAATGAACACGTTGGCTGTGCTTCTTCATTTAAGTTATTCGATATTCTGCCTTACTCGATATCACCAGAAAGCATATTATCAACTTGATATTCTGAGCAATCTTGATGGCATTAGATGTGAGAAATTTTCATTAATGTGGGTTTGTTTGCATTAGTAAACGGGCATACAGCAGGATCGGTCTGTATATCCGGAGACATTTTGACGTGCCGAAGCTAAACACTGAATCAGAACAAGCTGTGATTTTTGTGTTTTAGACGACTGTGCTTGGAATAGTGTTGGAACGTTTCAGAGGGATCCAAATAATTGGATACATTCGTGTGACTGTCCCAAACCGTGCAGGTACTTTTTAGATTAACATAAAATTTGTCTGTATAACTCTTTGGCTGCACATTTTGCGTAGCCTTTGTTTTCCTAAGATTAAGCTTATTTTCCTTTTATATTGCTACGGAATTCCTTCCAACTAAAAATATCCGTCTTATATATCTGTAGCTATTGTTATGCGTAAATCCTAAGTTCCAATGGTCAATTCACTTATTAACGCATTCGCGTTTTTAGAAGCGATCATTTTGAAATCACAGCAACTATGAGCAAGCTTTCTAAGTCGGTACGTGTGAATTGCTAACTTTTACTTTTTGTATTTTTTCTTGCAACAAGACAATGGATATCCGATGAATTATCAATATTAAAATTCAAATAAAATACTAATAGCGTACGTTTCAACTAAAAAGCATTCTTTATCATATACGTCAAAAACGCACTACTTTTACTTGTATTTTGGATAAAAGCTATGTACTGTGGTGTGTCCTTTGCTGTAGCAAATATTGGCTTGATTGCCACGTACGCTATGATCATCGCTGGACATAGATTTCATAACAAATATATTTACAAAATTTTATTTTCTCTAGAGTTTTCTAGAGAAGAATGCACAACAAAACTTTTAGCACGCAATTTTGTGTTTGACACTGCAGTTTCAAAATTCTGTTTCAAAAAACATGCTTGCTAACTAGCAATGGTTAAAGATTTTGATGGCATAATATCAGTAGTGCGTGGCATTAAATTGCGTTTATGTCTCATGCGTAGTTCAATATCACCAAACTTATAAAAGAGATGCCTTGGTTGTTGACACGCTTGCATGAGTTGACAAAGCTCTGCTTTTGATGAAGTCGAAGACTAATTTGCTGCTATGTTGCTGCACATATCTCACACTTGCTTAGCTTTGAACTACAACTTTAAACTTTAAAGTCTGTTCATTATAAACACTTCTAGTGTTCTAGGCAATGTTAACCAATGGTACCAGCTCTCAGGAGAAGTAAGCTACTATTTCCATCTCTATCATTGGCAGTTAAATAATGTTTACAATGTGTGGCAGGTAAATAATGGTTACAATGTGAAACACAAACTATTTTCCTGCTGAGAGGACTGGCGTTTGAGGGCGTCGCGCTTCGGCTGGACCCCTGGCCTTTTGCGGGATGGTTGACCGACGGAATCATGGAGCTTTCGACTGTCACAAAGTCGTTTAATCAAAATTATGGCATAAAATGTAAATGAAATGCTCACAAAGTTTTTGTCTCGTTAATCTAAGTTAAATTTTGCGAAACCAATTAGTAATGCTGCTTTGATAATTCTAAATTTGATAATAAAACTAAACTTACGTTTACTTCCTGTTATCTTCCTTCTGCTTTAGTCTTCCTGAACACACGTTTACTTTTCGGAAAGCAAAGTTTCTGAGATAAAATTCTAAGTTGCTTGTTACTAATGGAAAGGCAGTTGTTTTAATTAAACAATAAGTTTTAAATACATAGTTAAGTTAAAGTTAAGTAAGTTAATGAAATAGAATCGAAACTAATTGGAGAAAATCGACCCGCCGGTTATAAACTTCTTTGGTATTCGCAGGCTGGTGGTCAGCCCGAGCGTTCTCAAGCACTGCTATTCACGAGGTCACCAATTTTTCACAAACCATAGCATACACGTTACTCCAAATATCGACGGATCTTTCGGGCATCGACAATGTTGCAGCGTACTTCATCCACAGATAATATGCACAAGTTCCCATTTGATAAAATAACAAAGGAAGATGATTTTTGAAGTTTTTGTCAAAATACAGGAAACTTCAAAGATTCTGCAAGTATTTTTGGATCAGTTTGCGATTCATTGTATACAGACTTGCACCAGCAACCACATTTGATCATAACGTTGGCTAATACTGTGACATTTTGGACATTGGTATCGGACATCAAACTGCATCAATGTTGTTCAAACTCAGTCTTTTAGGGCACTAAGCTTTATCACCAAAGCTAACAAAGATGACTGCGACTAATAATATTAATTTTGTTTCAGAAAAAGCAAAGTCTCAGTGTATCTTCAGTCCTCATCATATCAGCAAAAATTAGAACGACCTGGCTCCACTGTAAGGCAATAATTTTGTGATTTTTTAAAATATTGGCTAAACATGATGTTAGACTTATCTTTGAGCGAATTTAATTAGTATAGTCCATCTAAGTCTGGTTTGCGCTTAATATTGAGTGCTTTGGGCCTGCATCATGCAGGTCTCCTAGCTTAGTAATTAGGCAGGGGCACGGTACGTCGGATATCCAACGGGTAAACCCCCTAAAATTTCCGGGTACCCGGGTCCTGCTTCGGGTACCCAATATCCAGTTAAAACCGGAGAAAACCGGATAAAACTGGAGTAAAAGTTTTTCCCAAAAATTTTTTAACCACCGAAACTTTTTCGGGTTATATCAAATTTTACTGAAGAAACTACAACTGAAAGGCGTAACAGTAATATAAGAAAGAATAATTAGTCCTGGTACATAGTTTTCAAACGTGTTCTAATTGTCTGTCTTTAGTTTTGTTTGTAGAATGTTAAATTTACTTTGCCCCAATGATTTTTGCTTTCGTAAAATTCGTGTTGGAACAATATTATGTGGAAGTCGATGAAATAATTAAAACTTAAAATTCACAAGATACAAACAGACATGCTCGCATAAAATTAGTGACCTTAGTCACAGCTCTGCGTTGTTCTGTAAGCTAATCGTCAGCAGCTGTACCAATTACCATAATATGGTGTCAATACGGACAGATATGGTCTTTAACGTGTAGCGATCCTTATTTAAGGCCAAATGATTAATCCCTATTTTAAAACTTCCTCCAATATGGCTCATTGCCTTGCCCGTCAGGTTAATAGTTTTGGTCGCCTCAAATGTGTCTCAACCGAATTCTGAACCCTAAAAAGCGCGTCTCAAACTGATCCACATTCCGTTGATCAAATGTCGAGTATGCGAGCTTTTGGGCGATTCTTTGGTATGCGTATACCTTTATTAAGGTGTACGTATTCCAAAGTGGATGACACGGAGAAAATAACAAGGGAGTTACTAAGACTTTCTTCGAATACAGGGGATCGTAACGTCATTAAATAAAATTATTTCAATGTGCGTATATTCAATAAATGTCTAGTAAAAGTCTATTCAAAATTCTAACGGACTTGCTCCTGTCATCGTTTTTATATACGTCTAGAAAGGTTACTGAAAAAGCAATGGAAACTTTTGTTTTCATGATAAATAAAATTATAAAACTTATCTAATGGAGATGCAATTAATCTAAACGGAGAAGTCAATTAATAAAAATCCAAATCTAATTTTTGGCACTTGAGTGAGTCTAAAATTTTCACTTTTGTTATATAAGTGTGTAGTGTCAGATTACAAGAATTTTGTTTTTAAAATCCAAGACTTATTTTATGTGATTTCATTAAGAAATTAAAGTTAAGCTCCAGAACTGTGTTAAGCGTGGTATCTAAAGAACATGCTTGTATATAAATACTTATAAATTATATATTGTATATTCCGCTTATAATCTAAAAGCTTTCAAAAGTCTGTCTACATTTAAATGTTGGAAGAAGCGGATAGCACAACGGTGGTACGAAGCTGAGAAAATTGCTGAACTAAGCGGGGTAATGAAATAAGAACTAAAGTCTGCTGTATCACCAGCATCGGCTTCTGACAACCTGACAATTAATAGAAAGTTACTATAATCTGTTTTAAGTATATAAAATATATACTTAAATAAAATAAACATAAGTATATAAAATATATACTTATGTTTTTATATATATATAAAATTTTATATAGTATATAAAACCCAAAAGTATATTTTTTAAAACGTATTTAAATCACAGTAGGAATGGAAATCTATCCAATCCAGGCTCAATTTGAATAAAGACCTCTGAAAACAGTTAAATTTTAAAATGGCTACCCGCTACCCCGAAATTTGGGGTAAAATATCTGGTAGTGTCGCAAGTACCTGCCATAGGATAGGACTTCGGGTACTACCTGGTACCCCGGTCCAAATTTTTGGTCCCGTGCCCATGCCTATTACTCATCCCACTAAGCTTAACTAAGCTAAGCTGTGTCCGGCTTACTGAGTAATCTAAATTACACACAGATATGTTAGTTATTGTTTATTGCAAAGGTCAAATGCTACCTTTAATAACTGATTCATGACTTTTCTTTTCGCTTTGACAAAACTTTCCTTAGCTAAACTCTAGTATTAGCGGGACTGGATTCGCGGGAGCTATTTTCAACGATAACGTCTGTATTCAATGAAGACATTTTATGGTGACCTGGAACTGTTCAGTTTAAACAAATTAGTTTTCATTTTATAATATACTCTCAAGCGAACTCCCGTGTTCTACTAGCTCAATTGGTTCTCAGAATTTCAGGATTTACTTGAAACAATGTTGTCATGTCATGACAAGGTGTTGTTAACCGTTGACTTTAATACGAATTTCTCTAAAACTCTCGTCCGACAGTATGTCATTACTTCCGGTGACTTGATTAAAATTACAGCTTAATTATTAATAATGGCAATCATCTTGTCTGGTGCTTACTGAAGCTCCCCCTTTTCCGAAAATCCCCCCTTTGCAAATATAATTTTTTCGTAACCTGCGGGAGTGGTCGCAAGTCTAGAAAACCCAATGCCGTTACTTAAATCTTGGAACAACTTTTCTATAAATTTGCTTCCTCTACCTCATCATGCATAATCATAGTAAGTTTTGGCGGCTTCGACAAGAGAGTATTTGAAGTTCTTCAGAATATGTGAAATAATTAGTTGTGCGTCAAACGTACCATCAGTTTTACATTTATACTATTATCGCGTGGCTTCTCCATAATCGTAAGTGACTGCCTGAGCAATACAGTGTAGCAATACAACAATACGCTGTGAAAGCAATTTAGTTGCACATTGCAAATGATAGAAGTGTATACAGTTACACATAAACAGAAAACGTACATACAATCTATATAAGTAGTGCATGCGACCGTAACCAGACCATATCCACACACTGTGCGGCTCGTCAGTGGTTCAGTGTGGAACACAGTTTTTTACAAATGTTTTTAAGAAAACCATAAAAATAAATGAAAAAGGTTTCGCCGCTGGTCGCCTCAAGAAGTGAAGTTAAACAAGCATAGATAGTGCTAAACGTATATTTCTATCCAATTTGACTTGTAAGCTGTAACCATCCGTCTAAAGGGGTGAAACTGAATTGTCTTGTTTTGGAGAGCTTTTCTACTGTTTTTAGGAAAAAGTCCACCGTTTCGTCAAAGTACTCAGCAAATATGTCTAACTAGTCCTATTTAGGCCAAAATGGTGTCTTCGTTTTAAGCTTTAAAATATAATATCGATCATTTTCTAACTCGTAATAGTAAACAACTTGTTGTTGCTTGTCCAATTTGTTATGTGAAATACAACCAGCACCAAACCTATTTGTGCCTTTTTAATTTAAGTTAGATAGATACACCGCGTTAACATATTGCAAAACGATGCCAAATTAGCAAAACGAGTCAGACGGTGAAATTACCAAACATTTTCGGCAGATTACATTCTGACATGTTAAATTACAACCTTGTGTTATAGTTGCTGAGTTACTTTATCGTTTTTTAACAGATGACAGACCTTCTCCCTCATTTCGCCGGCCTCATGGGAATTGCAACCGGTGCTTCTGTTATCTCACTGGCAGAACTGGCTGGATTTATTATTCAACGTATTTATCAGAATTGGACGTGCTACCGCAGCTGCACAAAATGCTTCGACTACTGAATAATTAACACTAAACATGATTCTAAAGAAAAAACAAGGTGTGGATCGTAATGTCTGAACTTCTGCAACTAGTATGCTTGAAGTAATAAAGACATTTGTTTCCTTACATATCTAAGGCATGAAAATTAAGTTGTGTCTTGTATTTATTGTGGATGTGGTCCGGATACGGATTTTTGCTAATAAATTATTTAGGAGACAAACAATTGCAGCTGCACAAAATGCTACGATTACTGAACAATTAACACTGAACATATACTAAAGAAAAAAACGAGGTGTAGATCGTAATGACTGAACTTCTGCAACCAATACGCTTGAAGTAGTAAAGACAGAAATATTAACCAGTGTTTCGCATTTAAAGGAAGTGATTCCGGAACGTGCATGAGCTGTATACGGGCAATTTCATTTTGGTTAGACACAGATTATTAGACATAGATTATTTGGGGACAAAAGCTTTCAAATACTAGCTTGTCAGTTTAGCAGTCAAATAGTAGCGCAAACTTTGCAGTATAGATTTAATGAGTACCTGTTTTCTAATGACGGAATTTGAAGTTTTATTGTAGAACACTTGCTTTTTCAAGTGAAAAATGTAAAATACAAAATATCCTGTTCGAAGTAAATTCGCTAATTTACATTTTTAGATCACATTTTTAACGTTTCAATAAATGCACATAAGATACTTTGGATGTATTAATCTCAGCCACGTTTTCTAGGTTTAATATTGTGTTGGGAACGGAGGACGCTATTGGCAGTTCTTTACATGCAAAATACTATTCCCTTGTGAAAATTGTAAAACTTAGTACTTTGAATAATACTGAATATTATTGTAATGCCAAATAGGTTACGGCAGCAATAAACGAATGCATAAATCACAGGCCTGGTATTAACAGTATTTGCCAAAATAGAGGTAAAAAGTGGCAACAGGCTTAAAAGTATTTTCACCATACCTAATGCTTTTAGCAAATGGCTTTTATTGCTTTAACCAGGCTGTTTTGGAGCATTGTTTAATTACTTTGACTATACATGGCCTGCGGCGACCGTACGCAATCATCTACAATTTTCTAGATATAGTTCTAAAACTTAAATTGTTGTTTAATAAAACATGTATTAGTTATGAAGCTGGCGTTTTTACAGCAAGCTTATCATCATACCTAATGTATTTTCTGAAAGTTTGAACGAAATAGGGCCATACATATTTGCACAATCTGAAACGATATATGCACATAAGGGGAGCACGGCCTTAAATAGTTGAGCCTTTTGCGGCCTCTGGGCAAACATTTCTCAGGTTTTAAGGTCTCAGAGGCGTGTTGTCGCCCGTCGTCCGAAACGTCTTCTGAATTTTCCAAGATGGAATTCTTCAATCATACCAACCAAAGGAATTTATTTCAAAAATTAAAAAGTAGACTCTAATGTTTTCCAAGTTGAGCTTTTAATTGAGCTTCTTCAAAGCCAAAAACTTGGCGAATAGAAACTTCCTGAAACTTGCAGATGAATTTTTCAGCTTTTCCCAAACCCTTTTTTGAAACAACATTGGATAATAAAAAAATTAGATTTAGTTAAACAATTTTCCATTGACAAATATATCTAATTGCAAATTACAAATCTGAAGTTTAATCAAAGAAATTATACTATACGTGATTGAAATATCCATGCGCTTTATACGGTTGACATTTTAATTTCAACTGATTTCTAAATTCGAAGAGGCTGAAATAAAATTC
>JASAND010008165.1:0-12764 GCA_030248195.1 Trissonchulus latispiculum | reverse complement strand
AGCTGAGGTTGAGAGAAGATTAAGGGGGGGGGTCCATTTTTAGCCGATTTTTCGACCATCTCCGATTTTGCTCGTTTTCACATATTTTGTTCTCCGATTGGTATATTTTAACGAGTTTTTGAAATTAAAGTCGGATCTTTTACGGTTAATGAGTAATTTCACTTCAAAGTTGAGATCTCATGTGTTAAACATAGGAAACTGGAAAAGTTTCAATTTTTTTACTAGTGTCAAAAAATCTCGAAACTGGGCAAAGATTATCAGCATAATTTGGTATCGTTAGAAACGTCTATTTATACACTTTGATTTCTTGGAATTAGATTATTGATTTAGGCCTTTGAATTTTTAAAATAATTTTTGAAACCTGCTGACTGCGAAAATTGACGTTTTTCGTTAGTGGAAACTGAGGGGTTGTAACTTGTAACAGCTGCCAAACGTTCAGAAATTGGGAAAAACCACTCTGACCGGAAATCTCGAATTTTTGAATCGGGATTGCGCGGAGGGTTTTAGAACGCTAAAAGAACTTATTTCGGAAAGTTTCATCAAATTTGATCTTGATTTACGCCGCCAAGCAACAATATGTGCCCAAAAGGAATCACCACCTTAAGGAAAATTGCTTTAGTCTCAAGCGGTACCCTCGTTCCGCCCATTATTACAATTGCAAGAAGTTGATAGCTCATAACTCGCGGAGACATGGATGAAACAACTCAATATTTAAACTTGGTACGCACAACATGTGTGGCTACATTATGTGTAAAAATGAGCGAAATCCGTGACTACAAATTTTTTCATGGTGGACCCCCCTTAAGTCCGTGGAATCTAACGTTAAGCGCAACACTGAACACTGTCGACGGCTGGAACAGCAGTCGAAGAAGTATAACCTAATCGTACGCGATATTGACCAATTGATCAGGAAATGAAGGAGTCCTTAACTGGGCACATGATCAAATTCTTGAATGACAATACACTGCCCGATTCTGCCAAGCAATTGTTTGAATCGGATCTTAGAGATTTACATCATCTCTGCATGTCCAAGGAATCACAGGAAAATGAAAATGGAAAATGGCGGAATGAATTTAATTTAGTTTCTTTGCTTTTTGTGGGGGTAAATTGTTGGCGGGGGGGGGGGGTTCAGCGGAGTGCCCCCTGTTGATCTGATAGGGGGCAGCCGATTATTTTTGTTTCAAATGACGTCGAATGTTGGTAGGGTGCCTAGTGGCACGAAAGTCTGCCCGGATACGCGGTATGTGCCGACGTTTTTAGCCGATATTCTCTTCTTCAACCGATTGTTTTATCTACAGACATTTAATCAGTAGAGTGCACTCGAAACTCTTACTTTTAAAGTCCTACTAACCGGTGGCCACGCCGCGCCAAGGGAGGGCGACGGCAAGAGGGGGTATTTTGTAGAATACGAGAGACATTCATGTGTTAAACCTAACCATAAGATAGTTGGATGAAAACCAAAAATTTACATTTCATTAATGATCAAGCTAAAATTATTGCTGCCTATTTCCATGGCTTAGGACTCATAGATGTGAACTAGTTCAGGAATGGCGGATCAGTGGGCAGGGGCCCGTTGCATAAAAATTATTAGTTGATTAGTGATTAGTTATTAGTTTATTAGTTGATTAGTTGATTAGTGATTAATCCAGCGTTGCATAAAACTATTAGCGATTAGTCCAATTTTTATTAGTGTAGAGTGATTAGTTATTAGTCTAGACTAATAAATTATTAGTTGAAAATTATTAGTGATTAGTGCAGCTTGATTACTGATTAGTGTAAAGTTATTAGTGAAGCTTTTTATTAGTGATTAGTGATTAGTGTAGCGTTGCATAAAATTTTTAACAACTAATCAATTTTTGCTACACTAATAAAAATCAAACTTACGTATAAAAACAGGTATGGCATAGATTTTTCTGGGAAAAGCTGCGGTTAAGCTAATTTTGTAGTTTTACTGTTTGATTTCTGGTTCTGCAAAGTAACGATTGCAGCAACTTCGGGCAAACAAAGAATCTCAAAATGCATTAACATACTTAACTTAAAAATTACTTGAATTACGTAAGCTAATTTTATGATCTGGAACCTTGGCGTTTGATTTGACAAATTTAACGACTAAAATTAATGAATTAATAACGAATTAATAATATTTGACTACACTAATAAATTAAAGTTTGAATGAATAAATTTTTGGCTGTGGCTATATTCTCGATATATGAAAGAAAGCCGAGATGGTGCACTGTCTACTCTCTACCAAAAATAAGTTGTTATCTAAGAAAGTCTGTATTCTCCCTGAGTTTTGACAGATTTTACCAACTTCCCGCCGCATTCTTGTCTCGACAATGTTTGACTATATACCCTTTTTGCTAAATGGTCGATTTGAAATTATTTTTTTCAAATGATAGCTTATATGAAATTATTAAAACTGTGTAGAAACAGCTTAGAGTCGAACACAGGGTTGTTTTAATAAAACACGGCTAAACAAATTATAATTCAAAGAAGTCCTTTTGAAAAATCGTAAACTTTAACAGCTTTATTGCCACTAACTGAATTGATTAAGGATTATTCTGCTCGCCCGGGCTCTAAGGGGAGGACCAGCAGGGTCAGCAGCACCCTTGCCCAGCTCGACTGACGCAAGACGGAGATATAAACTCTAGTGCAAATGAAGGTTCCAGTCTTGCACTTTAAGGAGGCGCTTGCATTGTCGGGATTACAGATATAAAATTTAGACCGATAGCTCAATTTTAAGGAAATCCCAACTAAGCTTACTTTGGTTGGCGGGGCATCTTTTGACAAAATTTCGGCAACGGAGACCACGTGCTTGGCTAGCTACCGGTATGGCTTAGAATTTCGAAATTTTATTAAAGCTGCAAACGACAACATCGAATGCGCTATGTGAAAGAACATAAAAAGCCCGTTACAACGATGTGCGTATCTCTCCTGTACGTGGTTACAATCAAAAGTTACAGGCGGTTGAATATATGACTAAGTTACGTTTACCATTCTCAACGCGAATGCCAATGTAAAAACCAATCGTTCGGAAATGAATTCTACAGGGCTTTTCGCGTTGCTTTTGTGTTCGATTTGTTTATTATTTCATGAAATACACTGTGCGTCTTTTATTAAAAGCATAATATATGCAAAAAACTGAAGTGATTAGTGCGGAATTTTTCAATTTGATTTTCTCATAAATATTGCGACCAAACTCACGCATTTTGCATGCACACTCCTATTTTGCATGCACGTTTATTTGACGGGTACGCAGAGGCAATTTTTTTAGTTTTTGTTAAAATCGCTTATTCCGTCATATATTGACTTTCAAAGTTTTCGAATATTCATAAAATACTCAAAACTGCATAAATCGAAAAACTGAAAAAATTGCCCCTGCGTTATGTTCACTTACGCATTTGTGCCAAATTTGAGCTGATTTCATTCAGCCGTTAATGAGTGACAGCGTTTTGAAAATTTCAGCTTATCCCTCTTGTGCAAGTCGCAAGCCAAGCACTGAATCATTCAAATTCTACATATTGTTAGCATTTAGCACCAGCTACCAAAGCTGAAAGTTTGAAAGAGATTCGTTGGAAAATAAACTCAGGAGAACCGTTCCCGGTAATGCAAGCGCCCCCTTAAGACTATGATACAAATAACCATACTTGTCGATTGAGTGTTCATGTGGCACTGGTCTCAAGATCGCATCTTAAAATGGCACAAAATCTAAGGAATTTTTATATTTTCTAAAGTCAACTACTGTTGACAGTTGCGATTCAGTTACAGTTAAGGATTCTTTTGTGCATGAAAATGTCAATGCTAGTGCTCTAACTGGTGTGGTCGACGGAGAAATAGTGACAGTCTCTTTTCTTCCACCCTTCTCAAACCAAAAACAGTAAACGTCATAGTACTTTTTTCTCCACAATTTATAGTTCAAATTGTTTATACACTAATTGTTGGCTCATTTTTATTGCCTCATTCCATCGACCTTTCGTTGTCAGCAGACACTGTATATATGTACCAGCCCTGTTAAGGAATAGGGCGAACTCCTTGAAGGGCCTGTTACACAGTAAGCAATAAAGTTAGGATACACAACACAAGCTCTTGTTTTGTTATATTTTGTAGATTTAGTTAATTGCAGACAGTGTCGTCACATACAACTATTTGCAAAAACTTACTACCGTAACGTAACTGCAGCCGTTTTACTTCGACAGGGGTCCGTCATGACAAACTTTATATACACTCACGGATTTGGCTCATTTTCACACAAAATTTTGTCGGATCTACGTCCTGCATAAAGAGATTAAATATTGAGTAATTTCATTCAGTGCTTAAAGAGCAATGAGCTATTAAGGGGGGTCCATTTTTGGTCACTTTTTCGACCATCTCCGATTTCGCTCATTTTCACATGTAATGATCTTTGAGTGGGATATTTTAACGAGTTTTCAAACTAAACTCGTATCTCTTTCGGTTGTTGAGTAATTTCACCTCAAAGTTAGGGTCTGCATGTGTTAAACATAGGAAACTGAAAAAGTGGTGATTTTATTCTTGCGCCAAAAAGGTCTCTCGATGAACGTTCATGAAATTGTACAATTTTGTATTTAGGTTGTAGCTACGATCATGAACTGCGGTACGCTGGAAGTAGAATTTTGATTTAGGCCCCTAAAATTTTTTAAAAAATTTTCATTTATCGCAAACAGTGAAAAATCGTCAAATTTCAACGTTTCTTGCAGCTGAAAAGTGGGGTCTTCTGAAACAATTGTAAAATACTCTAATTCAAAGGCCTAAATAAAAATTCTAACTCGAGGGTTCCGTAGTATTTGAATTGGCGGTTCCAATGATACCAATGGATCCATTGTATCCCTTACCACTTTTGAGATCTTTTTGGCGAAAAATGGGCATTTTTAGCAAAATTTTTAAAATTTCGGTTTTTTCGAAAACTTGGCTAAATTCCGACAACAGCATGGTCCTAAACTGCCTATTTTCTATTCCAACTTGTGTATGCATGTCTTAGGATCTATTTGCAGCATAAATTATGGTGATAGCTGCGTCCAGTACTTCTCAGCGTGCCAAACGGGACCTTCGAACCCCGAATTTCACAAAACAGCGATTTTTAAAATTTTTCAAAATATGGCATATTATATATCAATCGAAAGCTCTCATTGCAGGGATGAATTCTTCTCATAGAACTATGGGTCGGAAATGCTTCTATTTTAAGTTAACCGCTGTTAAATGTTTCATCACATCAGGAGGAACAAGGCCTTGTTTCTCCGAGAAATTTTTTAGAGAAGCTTCTGATCAAGCCCATCCGGCTGGAAACTGTACGAAAATGTTTTCCTTAATAGTTTTTAAAGGTATATAACAAAATAAGCTAAAAACATAGAGTTGATTTGCGAAAATTTGCCTCAGTTGGCTGCAGCACCCTTGTGTTCGCTCATATTCAAATTGCACACAGTTGATGGCTCGTAACTTACGGAGAACTGAACAAAACAACTCAAATTTAAACTTGACATGCACGACATACGTATGTGGCTAACTTATCTGTGAAAACGAGCGAAATCCGTCGCCTAAAAATTTTTCATGATGGACCCCCCCCCTTTAAGTGCATAAAATCTAGAAACGGGCGAAGTGACGTTACCCCAGCAATCGGGGGCAATTTTCCCGAATGATATATTTGTACTTAGCAGCAAGAATTGTAGCAAAAATAAGTCATGAATCACACATATTGCACAAATAAATATTCTGGCATTTTTATGGGTTTTTGGTGCAGTGGCTTTGTATTATTTGGAAATAAACTAATTCAAAAATTCATCTAAAACCTCTAATTTCTGGGTCAAGGAAAGGGCATGGCCAACCAGGATCAGTCGATACTGTTGCAAATGACTTGCCAGTTGCCATTGATTCGTAGGGAATTAGAATTTTACTTAGACCTTACTGTTTTAAAAACATTTCATCGAGGTTGATGACCCCACTTTTAGGGTTACGAAATATTTACAATATTATATACGTTACACGTTTAAATTACAAATTTGGCCAGTACGCACACTTCAAAAATTTATATAAAAATTAAAGAGCCCGAAGTAAAATTCTACTTCCCTGATGATCACCATTCGAGATAGTGTTTATAAACTAAATGTTGGTATAATCCGACTTCTCTGGCACACGAAAAGATCACCACCTTTTCTAGTTTCCTATGTTTAACACATGCTAACCTCTCAGCTGAAATTACACAGAAACCGTAATAAATCTGACTTAAATTTCAACTCGTTTAAATATACTATATAGACAACAAAATATATAAAAATGAACGAAATCGGAGATGGTAGAAAAAAGAAAAGGCTAAAAAGGGCTCCCTTAATTTGCTGGAGTCTAAGGGCGCTGTGGTTGTTTTTTTTATTGTTACTGTAATACCTTGAGAAAGTTACCATTGGAGTATTGCAAAACTTTTCATTTATCGTTTCAGTTAGGCAAACATAGAAAGTAAAACGTTTTTCTAGATACTCAAGAAAGAACAAACATTTATATTTGTATAAAAGCAACTATCAATGGTTAAAATAAATCTTGTTATGAAACCGAAAACTAGATCGGTAAAGGCATGAGCCGACAATTTTGGATATTTCTACAAAAACTGTTGCTCTCCTCTAATTTTTATTGTGTCACTGAAGTTTTAATAACAACAGAAGATAACAATTCGTTTTTTAGCTAATGATAATAGATAACTAACCAATAGATAACTAATGAGGCAGATTAGTATGTATATGTCGCAGTCTAAAAGCATTTTCCGTCTAATTGCAATTAGACGGAGAATTTCAGTCTAATTGCAATTGGGCTAGTCTAATAGCATGAGACTGAGCGAAATGCTGTTAGACTGAAAATTTTCAGTCTAATTGCAATTAGACGTACTATTGTTCGTCTAATTGCAATTGGGCGAACAGAGCCTCGTCTAATTGCATTTTGATGTAAAATGTTTTGGTTAATGTATGAGAACAGCCCTTCACTGTAACTGTATACGGAGAAGGGCACGTAAAGTCGAAAAGATATTTTAAGAATAGCTTTAAAAACATTAGTAGAAAAACTTTCCGTTTAGATATTGAAAACTTGAAGACTTTAGTGCACACATCTATATATAATTTACTTTTAATTTCAAGAAATCCAAAAGCTTAAAATTTTCAAACCTTGACCAATCGAACTTTAATCTGGATTGCAAGTATTGAGCACCGGGGAGGAAATAATTTTAACAAAAACATCCACTTTATTGCATAAAAGGATTGGTTTTGTGGGGGTTTGCAGTAATTTATGAATTACTGTTACCGTTTTGAAAAAATGTTATATACTGTTACTTTATTTTAACCCATTTTTTTAGTTTGAGGGTTTCTATGCATTAATAAAAGTGTTCGCTACACGCTACACTAATTACTAATCAACTAATAACTAATAATTTATTACTAATCACTAATAATTTTTTACTAATCACTAATCAACTAATCACTAATCAACTAATAACTAATCAAATTTCAGCAAGCTTCATGCAACGCTACACTAATCAACTAATCAACTAATCACTAATAATTTATTACTAATAAGTTTTATGCAACAGTAGTGTTGGGATTGGCCGAAAATTTCCATGGTTGGCTTGGCTTGGCTTGGTCGAAGTTGGAGGTTGGCCGGCCAATTGGCCGTTGGCCGTTGGCCGGCCATTGGCCGTTGGCCGGCCCACGGCCAATAGCCCACGGCCCATTGGCTGGCCGTTGGCCGTTGGCCGATGGCCGGCCAATGGCCGTTGTCCGGCCAACGGCCAATGGCCAACGGCCAGCTGGTTGGCCGTTGGCCGCTCGTTGGCCGTTGGCTGTTTCTTGGCCGTAAGCTATTGGCCGTTCTTTAGCTAACGTTGGCGAGCTGGAATTTATTATTTTTATTCGTCTACCGTGCTTAATTAGGCGTCAACTTAACTAAACTTTATTTCAGTAGTACAATTTACAATTTGCAATATTTGTAAAATAGTTTTTCCAAACATTTAGCTCCAACCCGCGATAACTCTGTTTTAGTTTTGCTGGAGGACCGCAATAAAGTGATGAGACGTTCACCGCCAGACAAATTTAAAAACTGCGTTGTTAGCACACTTAAAATTTGCATGCAATTACCAAATTTAATTGTAAAATAACTCTAATAACGATACAAATTGTCAACATCTAAGTGAAAATCTGTAGTACTGTATCTAATGTAACGTTTATACAGCAACATGTTTACGATATTATGCAGCAAAATTAAATTTTTCAACACAGCTAACGCACAAGATCAGTAAATTTGAGCTTGGCCAGCACTCGGCCATTGGCCAGCCAACGGCCAACGGCCAGCCAGTTGGCCGTTGGCCGTTGGCCGGCCAACGGCCATTGGCCGGCCATCGGCCAACGGCCAACGGCCAGCCAATTGGCCGTTGGCCATTGGCCGTTGGCCGGCCAACGGCCAATGGCCGGCCAAGCCAACTGACCGAGATTTTCTCGGCCAACGGCCAATGGCTTGGCCGGCCAATGCACAACACTATGCAACAGGCCCCAGTTGGGGTGTCGTGTGTGCCGTGTGTAGGTTGTTTAGCGTGAATTCTGACAGTTCTGCCATTTTTGCTACAATATAATTTGAGTGATTGTTATTGTGAGTTCAGTCAAGTTTTATGTTTGGATAATATTCGGTTTATTTTGATATATGAATAAATAACAGCATTGATATAGGAATACTTTTTATTATTGAGCGCGCCCTATTCCGACTTGTTTCAATAGACGCACCGAGGAGCTTTATTTACATTAGGGCATCACATACCTTTGACGAGAAGTTGCAACTTTACGGTCTGTCATTTCGTGAACCTAGCACCAGGGTTTCATACCCGACAAAAGTGGCGACCGTGACAGTGGTAGATGTCCAAAAATTATTATGGACCTACCACCCGTGGTATAACAAGAAAATTATACGAAACAGTGGTACTTTTTTTAGGTGCTTTTAGGTGCTGGTATCGCTTTGTGTAAATTCGAACCTACAAGCTTCAATTCTTCATGAAAGTGGATGAAACATTCCAAATACATTTTTTGCGTGCTCTTTAACATTCTGGGACCAGTCACGGATTTTTAGGTTTAAAGATAAGAAAGTCTTGGTTTTTGCCCTTATTCTACCAGTACATAGTTGCTACACCGGATTGCTTGTTATGGCTGGAAAGAGGGCACCAAAATGAACATTTTTGCTTTTACAACTTTTGAGCTACCTCTAGCGGTTAAGGCAGCATAAGCCAAAAACTACTTTTGGGGTCAAAAAATGGCCATTTTTGAAGAAATCAGTTTTTTCAAAATTACTGCCAAATCTTACAGACAATTTTGGCTGATTTATACTCAATCGATGCACCGTCCAATTGCGCATTTTATCAATACCTATTCGCTGAAGTTCGTTGCTTTAAGCCAGAGAATTCGCCGAAAAACCATTTTGGCAAAATCGCGATTATTTTGTTTTGAACATTGATTTCTCAAAAACTGCCCAATGGATTCGCGTGATTTTTGGCTGAATGAAAATTCGCCCTATTGCGGAGGGACATTTTTCTTGGTTTGAGCTAAAACATCTCCAGTTGTGACAAAACTGAATAGAAAATTGCGAAATTTCGTGTCATCTCGCATTTGTCGGATTTTCTGGAGCACTGAGACTTGTTGAGCCAAATCCAAAAAATGTCCTTCGGCCCACATGTCCGTCAAATCGTAGCACAAGAAGAAATTTTGGCCGATTCTACAGTTTTGAGAAATCGATGTTCAAAAATTTTAGGTATATATTCAGTCTGTCAGATGTCAGCATGTCGGAAATTTTTTGCTATTTTCTGCCAATTTTGTTAGTTTCGTAAGCTCATGTTAATGTACAGATTATAAGCTTTAAAACGATGTATAAAGCTCTTTCCAACTCCCAAAATTGCGAAAGTTATAGCGCTTCGAAAAATCACCAAAAAAGTACTGCACAAAAGGATACCAGTGCCTTAAGGTGAGGAAGCTTGGAGACATAAAGAATTGCAGAAATGTACAGTGCGGGGGGTAATATTTTGGGGGAGAAAGTTCAAGGGGGCCCCCTAACCTCCACCCCACCCCCGGAGAGACGGACCAGTCGGGGGGGGGCGGGGGGGGGATCGCCCCGGCCTCCCCCCCCCCCATCCAAGCAGACACACGCTTATATGAAAGCGTGTAGATAGTGCAAAGTGGGACACCCCCGGAAGTTCCGGGGGGGGGGGGTCCCGAGTTAACGCACCGAGCATACCTAGCATGATTTGTTCATGCTAGTGTAAGAGTGTCACACTCTTACTATTATACACTCTTGATAATACCAAGTACCAAGACAAGGCAGCCACTAGTCACAACACGACATCAACCACAATTGTCCAGCTTTGATCAAAATAAGTCAGTGCAAATCCTGTCGTCTAGAGCAGACCGCAGACCTGTCTGCTGGCTATCGCATACTCCGACTGACCCTCTCTCCCATCCCCAAAATTGGTCAGACCCCTCCTTAATTCAAAAGCCAGGCCCATTAAAATGAATAGCGTCTGCCTATCCTCCAGCTTTCATTTCCTATCCAAAATTGAACCTATTCATGCTCCTATTAGCCATATGTCTAGTCTATGCATACTTCCATCTATTGAGTCTTAATTTCTATCTCTGTTTAATCTCATTTAATTAGAGCAGATCCAACTCCCTTAACGAGGCTAAGTGAAAATGTACACTTAGGAACACGTTTACAGAAGCGCCTCCCCGTTTTGAGTGTGGTCCCCACACTTGACTAGCTATCAGAGACAGATTTGGTTCAGAATATGTAGAATATAGTAACAGCATACATAAACAAAGCGGTAGGATAAACAGTTCACAATAGTGATATGCATATATTTATGTAAGACAAAAGAAAAGTAGTAAGATAGGGTAGAGATAAGTAGAGAAGACTTGACCAGTGTGTCAAAGAGGAACGAAAACGAAGCAATACAACACAAACCAGCATGACAGAACTAGTAGTAGACAGGTAGAAAAAACAAACAGTAAAGAATAATTATAACTGCAGTGAATATGTGCATAAAGGAATATACATAACTTTAATAGGTTAGCATTATCAAAGGACAGCTCGAAATGCTTCATTAAGAATTCGTCCTAATACTGCACTACTTGTGTTATTCAGATGCAGATTGGGAAGATTGTGTAAATAGCTGAAGAAATGGGGTTGCAAAAATTTGTCGTAGGATTAGAGAAACTGTTTGCCACTGTGAAATTAACTGAGACAGCTTAGTATTAATGGCTGGGATAGATCTTTGAATGCCACTTTGCTGGTAGGAACCTGCAGTAGGAATGTCACAATGTCGAGGTAACAACTCGCAGACAGCAAATTGGGTACTAGGTTGTTCAGAAACTAAATTAGATAAACCAGTTTTAAACTGGCGGATAACTTGGCGGACATTGACGAGTTTCGGGGCGCCATCACGAGCGTAGACGGGAGCCTTTCCATGCTTATATGTGTGCCTGCGAGGGACGTTGTTAGTTCCGGCCAAAACGATAACAAGGCGAAACTTAGGCCACACACAAGCACGCGCAATTTTTAGAACATGTTGGATTTTCGCGCCAGCCATGCATAACTTGACAAACGTATCATGCACTGGAACATGTGCTCCCAGTGAATCACATACAAACAGTATTTGAGAATTTAAGTACTGTAAACGATACTGTAGGCGCACTTCCATCAGCGGTTGACAACAAACTTGGACGGGGCAGGGGAGGCCGGGGAAATGAACAGGCCCAATCATATATTTCTTTGCCACCGAGGCCATATGCCCAGCCATTCGAATCAATTTCTCTCTCTACCTGGTACTCAGTTGTGGGGGGATCACTAGGTACTCAGTTGTGGGGGGTAGGCTGTTATTGTGCAGATGATGTCTGCAGCCTAATAACTAAGAGTAGGACGCTTGTCACACTCAGTTATTATGTACTCTTGATGTAAGTAAGACTAACCTTATGGTAGGCCTTACGCTGTATAGGGTCATTGTGTTATTGAGGAATATTCTTTGTAATTGCTTTGAAGACTGTATTTAAATGTAAATCTGTATCTGTATTGGTATCTATTAGCTTAGGAATTTAAGTGCTGTTTGTCGTAACTGTTGATGTAAAAATAAAAAATAACACAATGACAGCGGTGGCAGAGAACCTTTCCGAGGTGCTGTTGTTAAGGCATTCCAAATGCTGAACAAGTCTTACTCTGTCAGTTGTGGCCCCTGGCTGCGTGATATTGCGGGGGTAGCGTAGTTATATACGCTAGCCAACAGCAAGCTAAGGGCACAGAAATGTCATTGAGTTATTCATGCAGCGTGCTAGATCCTAAACTGCTCCCTTACTAGGCTGGAGGGATGAATAACTCAGTGGAATATCTGATGCACATTAAATGCTTAAACCAAATAGTGCGGCGGCGGGGCGGAGCGGAAGAGAAACTGTGACTGAATAGTTCGCTGCACGCTTGCGCAATCAGCGATAGCAATAAGACTGCACAGCTGATAGTTCACATGTATAGGTTAACAGTTAAGCTTTGAGGAAGGTAACAATTTATTCACAAAAAATACAGAATAGTAGAATTTCAAATGACACCTACAACTGAATTCAGACGTTTGTTTGTCTAAGTGTGTGCGAGAAAGCAGGTTGCTGCTATGAAATTAATGCCTCAAAACATTAAAAATTAGCGGCCCAAATTTGTCAGCATTCAGCAGTCGATAACGTAAAGGCGTCAAAACGCACGAAAGT
>JASAND010008164.1:0-13736 GCA_030248195.1 Trissonchulus latispiculum | reverse complement strand
GACGCTAGGCAGAAATTTTGACAATAGTAGATGGGAAGTGCAGGGTTCGAGAACATCCCGCAAATGTTAACTTTATGCTAAACTTTGCTAAACTACAAACTTAGGACATTTTAAAAAAGTAGAGTTGAAACGTTTTAAATCGTTTAATCCTACAAGAGAGTTAAAATGAACTGTATAAATCTTTCAACCTTGTGAGCGAAAAGGATTAAGTTAATTTTAACTCGTTTAGGCCGTTTAACTAACTGCGCGAAAACGTGGTTAGATTTAGAGGTAGGTTAGGGATGTGCTCAAAAGTCTTGCACAAATTTTTCGTATATACGAATTTTATATACGTTTTGAAATCGTATTTTTGGTATGAGGAATTTGTATTTTAGTTTTTATAAGCCTTAACCTTTTTGCTGACCTCTTTCACGTTAGTTTCAAAACTGTCCGTCCAGTTCTGCTTTACAAAAGTTAAGAACTAGGTTGGTCCCAAAACGTCTGTTTCATCTGGCTGCTGTAAGCTACTCTTATACAGTTATGTGGATAACAAACAAGACTTTAGTGTTTTTTCAAAAAAGGGATTTTGCAAAAAACACAGGTTTGTAAAAAGCTAGCTGCAAAAAGCTTAAGACGTAGAAAAAATCGTATTATTCAGCAAATGGATTCGTATATGCGATTTACTTGAAAACGTATTAAAATTTTCGTATATGTTTTAGTTTTGAGCACATCCCTTAGACGCTGGATGAAGCTTTTGTAATACAATTTCACGCTCACTATTAATATTGAAATCGACTAAACCTAAAATAATAGAGCCATCTAACTCTTTTCAGGGAGAAATACATAAAAAGATTAAAGTTATTCTCTGACTCGAAGCAGTTACTTGTCTTACAAAGGTCACTCCTAGTTCAGTAACAGATAAGTAAAATTCGACATATATTGACTGAATTCTTCTAAAAATGCCTATTACAGATAGTGTATCGGCAAACTAACAGTATGTCAGTCACACTCTTATCTATTATGCACTCCTGATGAACTTAACTAAAAACAGGAACGGATGTATTAAAAACTGCAAAAACAGCTCTGCGTCTACTGGAAACGCTAAGAGTATTTTTCTGGCGCTTTGAAGAGTTCCCTGTAACTCTCAATTAAAGCCTTAGCAGAGTATCAAAGGAAAAGAGCTATTACTTGTGCCTAGCTCTTCAAATTAGTTGCTAAAAACTGCAACTGTTTTGCACTGAACTTATTATGTGCGTAGATGTGTGCCTTTGGAGACTAAGAATTGCAGCCAGCAATTAGCAGATAATTAGTTGTTCAAGGATTGCGCAAAAGCTTGGCACTAAAAATAAACTTTAACATTTTAATAGCAAATCAGCTGATAAGCTGCCAGAATAATTTTTCCTCATCAAATATTAATGAAGACATTGTTTTAATTGAATATTTAACTAAATCAACTAATGGTGCATTTCAAGGCGTTGATTCTTGGCAATAACACCAACATCAACAGCAGCTGAAATTTTAACGGATTAGCATTAGATAGAACAAAATCAAGAAAATTCTCTTAATGCTAATTTGGTGATAGGACATAGGTAGCTACCAGTTGCTAATAATTTCCAGCAAAAAGCTGATAGACATTTCATACGCCTAAGTCCCAAAAACTCTAAAAGATTAGGTGATAAGCCATTCCTGCTTCCTATATTTAATTTTTTAAAAGTCCCTTTAATTTTCCGTTCACATTTTGAAAACCGAGCATGAACTTCCTTATTGTCATTTATATCCAATAGTCAACATTTAGTACCAGACACAATTTTCAGACAAATCTGTAAAGCTTACAAACCTTACATGTTAAGCTTAAACATTAGCTTATACTGAGCTAACGAAAAGTTTACACGAGAAAACGGATTTATCGTGCTCAGCGTGTTGAAAACCTTGTATGCAAGATTTCAGCGAAATTTTTTTCAAAAAATTTTCGGTTTCCCTTGGTCCTTTCTTACAAAACTAAAATTTAAAATTTTATAATTTTTGAATCTTAATTAACCTCCAGTATGCACCCATACAATATTTCAAAGTTATTCGTCAAAAAATCAAAAGTTATGACTGGGGGAAACTTAGAAGATCCTCTTTCATTAATAGGATCAGGAATGCGAATTGCTGAGGGTCCACCAATTATATTAGGCAATTCGGGCAATTCGGCAATACAATGAGAGTGCTAAGGATTTTACTTATAAGAAGTACATGTGTAATGTGGGTAATAGCGACCGCGCTATTACCATTACCCCCTTTCCAAAATACGTGTATATATTTCTTTCTTTCGCGATTTTTTTCAGAGCTTCGAAAAAATCTCTACATTTCCCCTAAAACTTGTTATAAATGTTATGTTGAATTATTTGTTAGGTAGCTAATGTACAATTTATCTAATATTAAATATTAATATCTAATATTAATATTTACTATCTTTACGCTCAGCATTTCAAAAATATTCTAAATCTTTAGTTTCAGTCAATGTTGAACGTAAAGGCAACACTGCAATTGTTGTAATTTTGAAAGGAAATACAAATATTTAGGACAGGATAACATACAAAGCAAACAATATTGGTTTCCGGCTTCGGCTGAAATTATATAGTGGGTCTTATGAAATGAGCATGATAAATTTTGCATTAGAAGGAGTCAATTAAAAGTTGTTGCTTTGTGCTACTGTGTAATTACTATTATGAAAGTTATAATAGTTGCTACTTTATAACTATAATTTTCATAATATGCGTGGTTGATTGCTTAGAAGTTGTTGTTGTGACAATTCTGATAGTTCCGCAAAATGAAATAGAGTCGAAAAAATCAAATCTCAAAAAACGAAAATATTGTGATATTTGGTCAAAAACATTCCCATAACAAAGTTTAGGTCCGTAGGATAAGATTTAAACATTTAATGTTGTAAACTGGAAAAGACCCAAATCTGTGGTCCTTGATTATCACTGCCATACAGCTCAACAGCATGTGCACGATATGTGCAATAAAAACTTTACATTTTTCATTTTTTATTTTAGAAAAATGAAAAACACTTGAGTTGTTGTTTGCCAAACACCTCAAAAATTGTGAAAGATTATTAAGATTTCAGAGGATTAGAAACATCGTTACAGAGACTTAGGACATTAGAGTAAAAGCGGAAGTCACTGACCGTAAAGCCACCCCCTGTCACTTCAGATATGTGTTTAATTTTTAATCAATGTCAATCTTTCTAAAAAAAGTACATAGGAGACGACACCTAAAGTTCATGTTTGATACCACCCAATACAGAACTGACATTTGATTAAAGCCTAAAGTCCTGTGTTTTGGTCAGCTCATGCACGACTGAAAACCTGTGAACTTCACACCAGTGTATTTATATATGAGTTTGAAAATTTAAATTTAGATTTTGAATCTAACTTAAATAGCTGAAACTATTTCACAGATTTGGGTCAATTTGGGTCCATTGATAAAAATTTAATATATCAATGAAAATCAAAGGTGTAATTAATAAAACTTAATAAATAATAAAAATAAATAAATAAAAACGTTTAAAGGTTTTATTTTACAAATTTTTAATTTTATTATTTATTTTAATCTTATTTATAGATATAATGGGATATAAAGGGATTAAATACCTATCCCTCATACTTAGGGATAGTTTGTGTCCTTTAAAAAGAGTCTAGCAGAGTTGAGTTAAAATTAACTCATCACTTCGTTTAACTCCACTCAAGCTTGACTTTCACTCTTTTAACTCTTTCATGAAAAGGATTGAGTTAAATTTAACTCGCCTGTAACTCCACTTAACTTGCTGTTGAAACGAACCTCCTAGATTTAACTTTGAGTTTTCAGTCTGGCAGTTTAGGACTAAAAGAAGCTACTTAAAAGGATAAGGGGACGTTTTCAGACAGACAACTTTTTACAAAATATTTTTATCTTCCCTTCTCAACGGGGTTAATTGAGACTTTAGAATCTGCCGATTCAAAACTTTCTACGCAAACAGACAGTTCGAGTTAAAGTCTGAACACACTTTTTACCAGAAATATTGAAAGATTGAAGTGAATAACAAAAGTGGGCATGAATTTTCGCAGACACCGTTTGCCATTTCAGTTGAAGTTTTTCAAAATAATATTATATTTTAGGATTTTTTGAACAACAGTATTCCATCTATTTTAGGAATGGATGAAAGAAAGATGAAAGACTACGGCGAAAAACAAAAGTTACATCTACACTTTATGTATACTCTACCAAGCGCCAGAAAAAATCCGTTTATAAATTAGAAAAAATCAAACCCTGGCGGGACTCGAACCTGCGGTCTTCTGCTTCACGCGCAGACGCTCTACCAACTCAGCCACCGGAGTTTCAGTGGAAATTAACCCTAGCACAGAATTCGAATCCAATGTGTACAAATTTCAACATGTTCAGTCAAAATGATAGCGTTAAAACATTCACTACCTTTGAAGTCACAGAGCAAAACGCCTGCTTTACTGGGGGTCTGCATTAGTGCTCGGACAGGTTCCTATTTTGTGGAGTGGAACCGATTTGAGCACTAGTCTGCCTTGTTTTACTTTTCACCCGAAATACAAGAATTTGCACCCGACCTAGACTACTTCTTGGACAAAATTCGGGCAAAATCTGAAGCACGAAAATCCGGATTTTTTTACGACCATCCCTCAAGCGAGCCATAAAAGCCGATAATAACCGTTAAAAACCAAGTGCAGTTAATACATATACATATAAACATGAGAAACAGATAAGAGAAACATCTAGAATTAGAACTAGTGGAGGGAGGAACTTCCATAAATGTAAAATCTGCTTACTAAATAATCATTAATATTTTAAAGCACCGTGAAATGTAAATGGAATTAAATTCTTTATACTCCAATAGACAAGAGTTCCAAAGGGGGCGTTCCTGTCACTAGGTTTTAGTCAATTAGTTGGGAAACTGACTTAAAATTTTTAATTTGTTACTTTGCTATCAGACTTGCCCGTCCTAACTCTAGGGTCTCAACTAAAGACATAAGGTAGGGTTGTTTTCAATTTTAATATTAAAAAATTTAAAATTTTTCAATTTTTAATTTAAAAATTTTAAATTATTCTAAACTGTCTGAGGTCAACTTTACCACTTAATTTAATTGATGAATTGATAATTTGTTAGGTAACTTTTTCTGGCTTTGGGGTTAAGTTAGACTTAAGAATTAAGGTAACAAGATTGTTGTAGGCGTATGGATAAAATTAAAGATTCAGCTGATAAGTGAGCCCGTGCCGGTTGACGACTTTCTAATTTCTAGTTCCACAACCGACAGGAAAATGATGAAAATTTAGGAAAAAACTGCTCCATCCCAGACAACCCACGCTATAATTTGTCGGTCGAAAGTTGCAAAAGATTGAATAGTGGGGACTTGGTGACGCCAGACCGTTCATGTAATTTACACAAATTTTGTAAACTAGAATTTAAAAAGTGAAAACTGAGAAAAAGGAGGCGTCAGAAATTAAAAAAAATCACCGATTTTGCAAGTCATTTCCAAAGTACTATTAACTCCGGCTTCGGTTTCGATAGCCCGAGGTTCGAATCCCCGCTTCGACAAAATTTTCACCAAGAGTCTATAATACCAAGAGTGGGAAGCTTGGCCCTTCCTAATAGAAATGGCCTGCGAGATGCTCGGCACATTAAGGCCGAAACCTCGGGGGTCCCACTTACCATTGTTCAGCATGTGTTTATATGCGTTTGAGCTAAGACGCATCTGATTGGCTAATTCCATACCTTATGTCAAAATTATTTGTATACTGGACCCCCCGAGATCTAAGCGTGTGTTATATGCAGTCGAACTGAAATGCAATGATAAGGATTACGGTAGCTAAGTAGCCAATCAAATGCATTTCAGTTCAATCCCATATAAACACACGCTTAACAACGTTATGCGGTACCCCCCCCGAGATCTCGGGAGGGGGGTCCACTATATCCATAATTTTGACATAAGGTAGTGAATTAGCCAGTCAGATGCGTTTTAGTTCAAACGCATATAAACACATGCTGAACAGTGGTAAGTGGGACCCCCCCCCGAGATTTCGGCCTTAATGTGCCGAGCATCTTGCAGGCCATTTCCATTATCAAGGGCCAAGCTTCCCACTCTTGGTATTATAAACTCTTGCTTTCACTAATATGAAAGAAAGAAGAATGTCATGAGTACCACCGAAGGTCCAAAAAATTCGGACCTGCGATTGGACCCCAACCCACGTGCATTTCGCAGACTAGGAGAACGCTCTGCCAACTGAGCTGCGGAGGCACAATCGCATCAAGCTATACCAGAGTTCGTGTACCAGTGTACATGACTTTCACTATGTGAACCCACGTATGTAAGTAGAGGAAGAGCAAGCTCAAGTGCCGTCACACTTGTTGAGCAACATATCGGCTCGCCGTGGACTCTAGCAAACCCAGCAATATTTTTAGCTTGTTGCTAAAATGGGTATCATTTCAGCAGAGGGATGGTAACATTAGCCTGTGTTCTGGCGTAATGCTTGGTTAAGGGTTGTCAGATGTTGTCAACATTTGAGATGTCACTCCTGGCTTCGGGCTGTGAATCCGGAGATAAACACGTAAGTTTGCCAACATTAAACGCTACAACTTTACCTTTACTTTTCCTTTTACTATAGATTACAGTACATATGTATGACTTACTACGAATATGCGGCAACTTCGGTGTCCCGTTTCTAGCTAATAAAAGATATTCTAGATATTTATAAATTTAAACGAAACTGAATGAATATAAATGAAACAATGAAACTTAATTTAACATTTATTAGTCAGTCAATGCTATTCTATAAGTGTTATTTGATTTTTCTGATTGAGAATAGAAAATTGAAAAGTTTTGTCGTCACCAGAGATGTTCAAAAGAGTCCAAAAAGTTGAGAAACTTCAGAAAAAAGACTTGGTTCACACATTCAGAATTAGATCTTGGTCTTGACTAACAGCTGAGCCCCTTAAATTACGCGGTCGGAAGTTAGAGACTCCTTGACAGCATGTCAAGTGGTTTTTCGGTTCCAGAAACTCTAATATGCCCAGTCAAGTTGATAAGCAGAGTGGGGGTGTGTCACAAATTGTCTTCCTGACCTCCTAACTCTGCAGATATTTTTTGTAAAGTGAACATCAGCGTGACAGTTTTCAGTTCTTTGCTAAAAATGTTGGTCAGAACCGGAAGGTCCGTGGTTCGATTCTCGGCAAAGCCAATTTTTACATAACTCTTGCGTCATTTTCCGAGTCAAGGATGATGGGGAAGAGACCAAGGTTAGAGTCCTCTAGACTGAGTATATTCCAGCAACAACAGCAATAAAAATCATCTGAATTCTAACTTCGAAATATGACGAATTTTGCATGCTCATTAGGTAGCCCTCTCAAACCGAGCATTGTGACAAATTTCTGCCCAAATAGGAAGTTTATTTGTTCACAATTGTTTTCGAAGAAAACAACAATTGGATCAGTTCGTTATGAAAACACCATAATAAAATTTGGGATAATGATATTGCCCAGGGTTTGTTTGACTCAACTGATTCAATTTCGTAAAAATAGAATTGTGTGCATGAAATATTACACATTACTATGTGTAGAATGTAGAAAATCAAATCACAAATTTGTAAGCACAGCTTGATTTTGTCCGCTCACCGAAAATAAGCCGAATCAACGCCTGCGCAGCTAAAAAAATAATGTTTAATTTCATTGTTCTGTTTCTAACTTTTTTTATTTCATGGCATTCTGCCAAGTGCCAAGTGTAGATTATGAAAACTACCAAACCACTATGATAAATTGTGTAATTTATCAAATTGTTTAGCTAAATTATTCGAAAATTAATTTAAATAAAATTAATTAATTTTGAAAATCATTTGTTAAATTATGTTCTACATGTAGGAATAAAAACAATTGCTATTTCCTCTCCGATGAAAAAAACAGCAACATAGGAAGTAGATCCCGCCAAACGGAGACACTTAAAAAGTGAGTTAAAAACAGGGAAGAAATTTTAAATTTCAGAAAAAATTTTGTCCTATACGTTTCTTGGCAAACAAGACCAGTGCTTTCATTCAAAGCGAACCAACAGAAAACTGGCAAACAAAAGACGTGAATTGGGCTTAATAAGAGGGCCCCAGCTGCAATGTATTGAGAGGTCAACTTTTCTACAGCTGAGAAATTGCTGACGTTAGAAAAAGTTTTCTTTATCCGCCCAACTTCCGTCTCTAATTTTTCAACTGAAAATCGAGTGGAAAAATAGGGAGACCTTTTGAATTTTTCTTCTAGAATTCTGCCAACGCGTGTCTGACGCACTGCATTTTAGGCCATTCAAATTGGTACAAAGGGGAAATGAATCAGCCAAAAATTTGCAGACAACAATACAGGTTAGCGCTAGTTTTGATGGCAATTGCAAATTAACTCCTCTTAAAGTAAATTAATAAATTTAAATTAATTCTAATTAATTGAATCTCCTGTGCCGCTTCTGACGTGCTCCCATTTCGAAACTAGATAATTCTAGAAATTACTCATGGTTCCTTCTTGCAGGCTTTACTGCCAGTTATGTAGAGTTTTGGATTCAGCTGTTCATTTCAGTTTCAGTTTCAGTTTCAATGAATCTCACTGAACGCTGCAGGTTCACTAGCTACATTTACATATAACAACCAATCAGATTCAGCATATAAACGCATGGTTTACGCATGGCATATAACGCGTATAAACACATGGTTAACAAGGTTAACAACACAGGTACCACCACCCCCGAGATTTTGGCCTTAATGTGCCGATCATCTAGCAGGCTTAAACCACTAGGAAGAGCTGAGTGTCTCACTCTTCCCTTTATAAACTCTTGGTTTCAGTGACTGCAACAACACAACCAATATCCGTAGATGATATGTTTGAAACAATTTTAAAAAGGCATTAAAATATGTTAGAGATCTGAACAGTCACTTTTTGATGTGAATATAGCATTGTATTGTGGCTACAATTGCCTGATAGCTTGGAACAGAACAGTAGTCTCAACACCAACAACATTATACCATGTTGGGCCCCTCATTGGAAACGGTTTCGCTGCTAAAATTGAAAATAATTAAATTGCTTTGTTATGGTTTAGAATTAGATGTATATAAATCGTTCCGAGGTGTTATCAACTGAGCTGCTCAGGTAATAAGTATATAGGTATCCACACTGATATATTTAGCAATTAATATATTAGTGTTTAAGCAATTACTTGTTTACTATGATGCCACAGCACATAGTTATAGTATGTTACTTAATTTTCTCATAATTTACCAAACAAAAGATGTAAGAATGTGCAAAGAGAGGAAAACTTTAACATAATGTCAGAAGAGAAAGACCAAGGAGAGGTTCAATCTGCTGATTTGTATTCATACAGTTTCTTATGTACATAAGGAAGTCGGGCAACAAACGTGAAAACGTTGGGTTCCTTGGGTAGAGAATTTCTTAAAGATTTCCAAGGGCGGCTTCTATGAAAGAAACAACATTAACAAAGCCAATTAAAATTTTATGCAAGCTGTAGGCGGATCAACCTTCTGCCTACTCATGCTATTATCCTAAAGTTCAGAACTTCGCTAAACTACGCTTACAATTTACAGGGAACACCAATGATATAGCAGTTATGTGCTCTTCTCGTCTGCTGGCTCCGTGGTGTAGTGGTTAGCAGGCCTGACTGCAGGCCGGGAGGTCCGCGGTTCGATTTGTGGAAAAGCCAAACCTATAGTAGTAATATTTTATAATAATTTAGGTATTTGTTTAAAATCAATGTATAGGCGAAAAAACTGGTTGCAGCGATCCTAAATTTGGGCGTTGCTTTGTGCCACGGTTTCAAATTCTGCGGAGCAATAAATTTGATGACGATCGTTGACTAACACGTTTTCACTTCAAAACCGTTGAAATCCAGAAAAACACTTTGAAAAATATTTGCCGGCGTGCCCCACAACAACCCCGATTCCTATATTATATTGTATTGGAGAGTATAATTATATTTTAGTAAGACTTAGCCGGGCTCAGCCCCTTAAAAAGGATATAGAGAACAGACAGGAAAGGAAGTTAGAGTGAAAGTGAAACTCTTAGAAATAAGAAGAAACAAACTCTGCTATAGTTTTAGGATTTACACAACCCTTTAAGCTTATTAAGCTGTTTCAGCTAGAGTGAGCATGTAAGCCATGGGGGAGTAGCTCCTTAATTAGGCAACTCGTTGGCGCACAACAACATGTTTTCTGCCTGCTTTAACCTAATTTAAGACTCAGCCAAGACTTTGAGTGTAACCCCGTTTTCAAACCAGAAAAGTTCGACCTAATGAAGTCTCTGCCCCTCTAAAAATCAAACAAATTGCCAGGAGTTTCCTAAAATAATCTCTCAACTTAGGTAACACCGAAAATTGGTCAGAAATTATAGATATGGGCAAGGTTGTACCCTAACACTGGGTGCAAAAGCCAAGCGCAGGGCAATTTTGTTGTGAGCTACTGAAAATTGACACCCAGTTCTTGTATCTATCAAATCGGCTAAACAAAATTGCGTAATGGTCCGTCAAAATTGGAGTGCTTAAGGTTATGTCACTAATTTCAGTATCGGTTCAACAAGGATGGGTTTCCCTTGAAAATTAAAAAAACTCGAATGTTGATTGTCGAAACAACTTGTTTTTATGCTCTGCGACTATAAACCGTCAGACAAATCATTATATAACTGAACGACAAACTCACTATAACTGAACTAAACCCCGCCTGCACGTTGTCATGTGTTAAGCTTTGACTGCAACCACTTAATGTTTTTGCGGTCCAAACAAAAAAGTCAAATTTCCTCTCTGTTTTAACGTTAAAGCTTTGCCATACCAGGCCAATTTGGGCCCTTCCTTGGTATAACGTTTGTGAACATAAACAATAGACTAGTGTCTGAGACCGGCCGGTCGGCTGGCAGAAGTGAAATCACTAGTGTTGCGCAGCCAAAAGTTTCCTGTCCCGGGATTTCTGCATTTATCAGGGGCCGCTGTTATCAATACCAAACCCGGGGTTAAGTCACTGATAGCATTCAGTGCTTCTATTGCCTTTTTAGACTTCCGTTTCAAATATAGTTCTGAGAGAGTTAATAGTCACTAACCCGGGTTAACTTAATGTGTTTAACACAGCAAGATTAACCCGGGTTAGCCACATAACCTCGGGTTTACTCGCCTATCTTTAACACATGAATTTACTCGGGTTAGCGAGTTAACCCAGCAGGGGCCGGTTCCATAAAACTTTGACTTGCATGCTGGCACTAGCATGCGAGAACTCGCAATGCTAGTGCTAGTCGTCTAGTCAAGTGTACCATAAAACTTTTCGCTTGACTCGACGAAATTAGCTAAGCGAGTGCGGCGACTCGACAAACTATCAGTGCTAGTGCGAGGACTAACCCTGATAGTGCGAGTTCGCCAGAAAATAACCATAATCATGTAAAAATCGCAGAAAATACAAATCTCAGTGAAATTTTGTAAAAATTGCAGACATTCGAAAAAAGATTCAAAAACGTGCGTCTCTTGATTTCGAGTCAATTTTGATAAAAAATGAAAAAGTTATCAAACTTTAATTATCACTTCTCTAGTCAAAATAGACTAGAGAACTAGACGGATGCTAGTAGCGTACTAGCAAGGCAAGACGAAAGTTTTATGGAACCCGATTAGTCTACTAGTGTTCAAATTTGTGAGAAGCTAGACTCGCAAGTCGAGTGCTAGTAGCTACTCGACTGCGAGGGTATTATGGTACACTTGAGACACTAGACTCGACAACTAGCATGAGTCTAGTTGACGAGTCTAGTACTCGCAAACTTTTATGGAACCGGCCCCAGGTTTAAACGTTGATAACATCGGCCCCAGGAGCCCGGAAACCCGTTGAAGGTCCGGTATGCTCGGCATGTAAAAGAACATAAAGCACGCAAAATGTACGAGATTTGCAGGTTCCAGGCTAACTGCATATACATGTATACGTACTTTTTTGGATCCGTTGTATAAAAGTTATTACTAATAAATTATTAGTCCATTACTGTAGCAGCAGTATTGATTTTGCTATTAATCTTGATTTAAGGCACAGACACTTAAACGTCAAACTTTACACTAACTGTAACCTCATAAGCAAAAACACATTGTTCTCAGCAGTTAATAATGCCACAAGAGAAGGTTCAAAAATCAGCTGTTAAAAACAAAAACCCGACCTAATCCTCGTTTCAATTTACGGAGAGTCAGTTACAGAGCTTAATTTTGCCAGGGAAATGTGGCCAACCCAATACAAAGAGAGTAGGACTTATTTCGGTACTTTGATTAACATGTTGCCGCCGACTTGTCGAATGTCTTAATTACTCCGGGGACGCATAGGGCAAAAATTGGCAAAAGCTGTTTTTTTGCGAAACCTAGAAGATCTGAACAGTGAGATCTTTGCTACTGGTGTAGTTTTTATTAAAGTTTAAGCTCTTTGGAACCGACTACTTGTAGCTCATGGGAAAATGAAGCGGATTTAGTTTTGGACACGTTTGGACTAATTTCTAGACAACAATCAGCCTAAGTGTTGCCTTGGTGAAAAAAAGGGTGAAAAATAAGTATCTCGTTAACCGAACAACGTTAGAGCAGTCAACAAGTATAATTGCGGCTCTTGGAACTGAAAGCATTCTGAAGGCAAAGTCGTGTGGAATGAAAACAAAAACAAGCAACTGTACAAAACGGAAGAAGAAGATCTGAGTTTGATCAACGCATTAACCGGAGTTCAGCCAATTAGTAGCTCAGCTATTGCCAGGCGGGAACCAGCAGTTATCAAGTGAACTATTACTTCTGCCTTGGGTGTGACTGAAATAACCGTATGGTAGCATCACTTGGGGATCATGTTTCTGTCCGTGATCTTCGTCTCTCCGTCTCTTGACTGCAGTCTACAAGGTCACGTTGTGCGTGCCTTGGAAAAATGACTGTTTTACATTATTAGATAGAAGCAAGAGTAATAAAAGGATGTAGGTTAAGGCCGCCTGGTACAAAATTTTTCGGTATCCCATTAAAATGTTTCACAAATCAGCTGACATTAATTACCGTTTTTTTCGTGGAGATGTGGGTGGATAGTGACAAGCTGTGGAACAAAAGTGAAAGGAAAAAAGAAGCTGAATTTGAAGAAAAGAAGAAAAGAAGACAGCTTTAGTGAAAAGGAAGTTCAATCAGGAAAATAAAATTCAAGAATTCAATGGCCCTTGTTCCCACACCCCATCCCAGTCTGAACTGTTTTTTCCTCCACAATCTTGTTAAACTTAATTGCAATAGTTTAGCAAACTATATAATTGGGAAGGTAATTAAACTAATTAGAATTCTCAAGAACTAGTGAACCGGTTCATAATTTCTGCGCGCAAGCAGAAAGAAGTAAACTATTAGCTGTGGACGAACTTTCTAGACGCAGGCAATCATACAATAAAAAGATAATTTTAAAATTTTAATTTAAATTCATTGGATTTGATCATAAGTTTAGTGGGTTTTTAATCAGTCCGGATGGCTAAGCTGTGTTGTTTGAGTAGCCCAAGTTTCAGTTTCAGTTTCAGACGGCATGTAAAAAAGGTAAAGGTTTACCCCAGGAGCTATCTCCGTCCTGCCACAGGACATGGGGTGCCGGTGCTCATCCCCGGATTCTCAACCGTAGAGCCAGCAGTGTCAACTCAAATGATGACTGCATCCGTGGAAGGGGGGCTGGCCCTTCTACACAGACTCCTGTTACCTTCCCACCGTGGTGGTATTGTGTAGTCT
>JASAND010008163.1:0-29011 GCA_030248195.1 Trissonchulus latispiculum | reverse complement strand
CGGTTAGTTACGTATTGCTCAATAAAGAAACAGCGATTAAAAATTTTAATCCGTCAACTTTTAATCCGTTTAATCCGCGTACCTGCACGAGGATTAAAAACTCGTTGAAAATGCAGGCGACGGATTAAACGGATTAAAATGAATCTTTAAAGAAACAGCGATTAAGCAGGTCGGATCAAAATTAACTCGTTGATTTTTTTAATCCGTCATGGAATAAAGAAACAGGATTAGATTAAAATTTTAATCATAGATGCATTAAAAAATAGGATTAAATGTAATCCGTTTAACTCGTTTAACTCGCTGGATTAAATTTTAATCCGTTTAATCCGAGGTGCTAATTCTTTAATGCGGATTAATTTTAATCAAATTTGTTTAATCTTTAAAGAAATAGGGCCCTATTCTCGTAGACCCAAACTTCACACTATATAGGATTTTAATAGCTTATCTTGAAGAACGTTCAAAACTACTTTAGAGGGTGTATTATTGTAGTTTCCCGCTGCTTCCTTGAAAACTTTTTGGGACTTTGAAATTTTTAAAAATTTTGGTCCGTCCAAGTGCCAAAATGTGACTCACTTTGCTGGACCTCCCTGAATCACTGGAAAGACTTAGACCAAAACGGATTATATATATATAAAAGTATGTATAAAACGGATTATATATTATTTTTGATAATGTCAGAAATGTAATATGATTAATAAAATGGGCTCCACCCGAATTTGGGTTAAAAAATTTTCGGTTACCCGAAAGTGTTCGGGTACCCGGGTAGTGTCGCAATTACCCGACTTAGGGATTCGGGTAGTAGCGGGTACCCGGGTCCAAGTTTTTGGGCCATTGTCCATGCCAAATTGTAAGATTATTATACACACGTTTTCAGTAATAAGCAAGTTAGAAGTCGGATTTAAAACAGTTAGCTGAGCAGCAGGTTTACAGTTACCGAAAATGTTGGTCCAACGGAAACTAGCCTTTGCACAAAATCTTGCTTGCCTTTTCTAAAAATTACATAGTTTGTTTACAGCCACCTCACCGCAGTCGGTATTCCCGTTAGGGGTAGTGCCAGCTTAGGAGGTAATGCATTTTTGCTGGGAGGTGGATGCTGACACTGAATAATAGCCATACCAATTACAGGAGGTATTCAATAAGGCGTCCATTACATCAAACGTAATGGAGGTTTTGCTCCACCTGACGGGCGGCCGTCCCTTGACAGTCTGGTTAAGCTGCCCACGACCAGGAGGGATTTGAAATAGGGTGCTAGAGCTTATTTCTTCCAAGCTCTGGACTTATCATGATCCTCCACTTATAGATCAGCCGGCTCACAGGCTCACAAACGGTTAGGGAGGCACGTTTAGTTAGAATTCTTATGCAAGATAGCACTTAGCAGTGCTTGTATTGTAACGCTTCTACCAGGGCTGGTTGACCAAGAGAAACCGAAGACAAGCCCAAGACACGGAAGGCGCCAGGCACCTTTGTGCCCACGAAACGAAGCCAGGATCTAGGAGAGCGAGAGAAAGGAAGATGGCGGTTCAGCTTTTCATTCAGAATTGAAAGTAATTGGCAAAGCCGGGTTTCGAACCACGGCCCGTCTGATCCCGGGACAGATGTGCTAACCACTACACTACAGGGCCATCGGCTTAACTCCCATATCAGGCTTATCAATCTTTCCTGTGCCTGCTTCTCTTACAGTATGATATTGTTGCAACACATTATTCTAAAGTTTTGGAGCAGCAACCCGTTCAGCAAGCTGTATGCAGCAATGAATTTAGGGTTAAGAGTGGGAATTGCAATTTGATAGCTGCAAAACTATGTAAAATTCACTTTCTCTTATATTAGAAATGACAATTCCGAATACAAAACTTTTTGTGTGCTGATGGAATTTAAATCATGCCTTTCAATTTTCATTATTCCCACTAACCAGTTTTCTTTTAAGGTGAACAGATGCGTCACTGCGTGCAGAACTGACACGCTGCATTCACTAGTGTAACGTTTCTGAAACTTGCAGTGGTGAACTTTTTTGCAACAGTTATAACTTCCCGTGTCTAGACCGTGAGCAATGATCTAAGCAGTATACATATTAATTTAGCAGGATATCTTTTTTTTTTGCTTAGTGCCACACCCCAGTCGCTTTCGCTTGTTGGGGTAGTGCCAGATCCAAATTTCTACCTCACCGGGTTGGGGCCTAGATCCGGCACTGAATAATTGCTGCCCCCCCCCTTAGAATTATCCCCCCAGCAATGATCTAAGCAGTATACATATTAATTTAGGAATCAAATCTAAATAATCATATTTTTATGAATATAGTAACTAGATAATAATGTATTGACAAAAGACCCAGGGGGACCTTTTCTACCCCCTAAGCCTAGTGCCATTTCTCTTTTTCTTTCTCGCAATTAATATCAGGATTTAACCTATTTTCAACTATTCCGAGCAGTGAATTATAAGATTGCGCCGCCTGCTTATGGCATCCCTTTTGCGAAATCCACTGATGTCTTCAGACTCCTCATTTTGCAAGAAAATCCCCTGCAATCAGTAGCTATTAGTCAGTGACGTCCATTTGATCAAACCGTCTATCTCCACGAATTCTTTCCCATGTCTTCGAAATCGCTCGAGGCCGTAAGATCCTGGGTTGAAGAACCAAAGATGTTCTCCTCGAATCTCGACCTTTTCCCGTAGCAGAAATCTTGGCGCCTTGGTGATTCCTCCATATTTCTCCCGGGATATTAGTGTTACGATCCTTGTCGGCAGATACCTGCACTGTTTTTTTGGGGGGGTGTCAGTTCAGAGCACCAATGAAAGAAACTAGCTTGTAAAAACCCTCCGCCCGTGGTGGGGAACCGGTGAGCGCGGATACTGCGCGGGTTAAGTTGTTTGCATTCCTGCCTGTCTTAATTAAGAACGCAGCATTAGCGTATTGTTGTATAATTCTTACCTGGCTTGTAGACTTCCATATAGGAAAAACGGTAGAAAGAACCCATTCCAGCGATTTCGGGCGTTTTCGTATTTTAAACGAATAGAATAAATAAGTTTATTGTTGTTTTGAAGCAGTCTTCAAAATTAAGAAATTAGCTGGCACACAAACGCGTTTCTTGTGTAATAGGGAATATTGGTAACTACTATTCTTGATTTCTATGTCACAAGCACACCTTGAGCTGCCTATTTGTATTTCATTCATGAAGGCTTATTTCTTGGCTGCACATGTAGTTTACACTAATTCAGCTCACGCAGTATTCACTTCTGTTATCAATACACAGACACACATGTTGCGGCAGCTATTATAGTTAGCCACTTACCCATACAACTTATTTTACAGTTATAGTTAGTTAGTTAGTTGCTGCATTAAATGGTAGTGGCATTGATTCATCATTTTTTGAAGACATGCCCACGTTTGCTGCTCTCAGTCACTGGTTTTTAAAAATTTTCCTGACAGTTTTCGGTGTTGCTGCTCAACTGCGACTATCATTACAGTTTTTGGAAAACGGGACTCTGTTTTAATTGACCAGCCCAACCTGTACTAGCATTTATAATCCATTTTCAGTTTATACGGAAGATATGATAAGTTTATGAGAGATGAGGTAGGTGTTAGCCAATGGGCTAACAATAGCTCTGGAGCTTATCGTTGGGAGGTTGCTCAGCCGTAACCCTACAAACCAGTTTTCCCTTTTTGGGGAACAAAATCTTGGTCTCACCCGCCCTATAATTGACTTCCCGTAATGTCAGGATTTTATGTATTTCTAAGCTGGTTCATGAGTTATATAATTTTTATCAGTGGTCTTTTTTATTTTATCAGAACAAATTTTCAGTGGCAGAAATTTCGGCTTTGGAAAATTTCCAAGTTTATTCAGTTGAAAATCATTGTTGCCAACTGCTACAAATTTTTCGAAAACTCCGTATGCATAATACATCTTTCGCTAATAATTATAATAGAGCTATCTATACTCCATGTACAGACTGCACTTTTTCAGAGGTACTGACTGTTGAAGCCTCATTCTTACCAAGAGTACATAATACCAAGAGTACATAATAATAAGAGTATGCCACTAGGCACTCTATGTTATCAGAGCAAAAACTATGCTCTGCACGCTAACGGCCCACCCCCCCCCACCGCAAATCAGACCCTAGTGACCCCCCCGCAAATCAGTACCTAGTCGAAACGGGGGTACGCTCACTCGCTCTATGTTTATGTGCTTAAGCTCGAAAACACAAGCAGTGCGTGCGCGAATTTTGTGCCTGCTTCGAGCTTTAGAACATAAACATAGCGCTCAAAATTCTTTGAAGTGAAGGGTCTAATTTGCGGGGGGGGGGGGTGGGCCGTTAGCGAGCAGAGCATAGTTTTTGCTCTGATAACATAGAGTGTGCCTAGTGGCACACTCTTATATTATGTACTCTTGATAATACATATCATGTCAGTGAACTATCAGCTTGACACATCCCCTGCTCACTGACGGCTGACCCCTGACACATCCCCCAAATTGGTACCCATTCGAAACGGGAGTACGCTCACTCGCTCTATGATTGTGTGTGCTAAAGCTCGAAAACACAAGCACTACGTGAGCGAGTTTTGTGTCCGTTTCGAGCTTTAGAACTCATGCATAGCGGCAATTTTTTTGAAGTGAAGGGTCCAAGTAGTTGCGGGGGAGTCGGCGTGCGGCACACACACTTGGACGCACTATCATTTCAGACTCAGAAAGTTTTCTCCGAAAACGGCCGGCAGACGAAAACTTCGGCCGGCTAACAACACTATGCTGCGTAACGGCTGAATCCGAATCTGCAGCTCAATCCATGAAAATGTGCAATGAGCCCTCAAAATTTGCTTTTTATCAATTTGACAAAAAACTGTTAATAAAGCGATTTGGACATGTTTGCGATTTAAACATGTTTATTGGGGGTCTCTAAAAGCCGGCCCGGCCCGGCCCGGCCTGAGGTCGGGCCATAGCTGTCTAAAACCCGGCCGGGCCGGAACCTATCTAAAACCCGGCCCATTATTACAACAAGGCAAATTTTGGGCCGGAGAATCTCTAATACCCGGCCCGGGCCGGAAATCCACTAAAACCCGGCCCGAATTTATAATTTTATATTTTGGGCCGGGTTTTCACTAAAACCCGGCCCGAATTAACATTTTTAACTTTTGGGCCGGAAATCCACTAAAACCGGCCCAATAGTTAAAAATGTTAATTCGTCCCGGGTTTTAGTGAAAATCCGGCCCAAAAGTTAAAATGTTAATTCGGGCCGGGCTTTAGTGAAAATCGGCCCCAAAAGTTAAAAATGTTAATTCCGGCCGGGTTTTAGTGGATTTCCGGCCCGGGCCGGGTTTTAGTGGATTTCCGGCCCGGGCCGGGTCTTAGAGATTCTCCGGCCCAAAATTTGCCTTGTTGTAATAATGGGCCGGGTTTTATATAGTTTCCGGTTCGGCCGGGTTTTAGACAGCTATGGCCCGGCCTCAGGCCGGGCCGGGCCGGGCCGGCTTTTAGAGATCCCCGTGTTTATTTCATTACAACGATAAACGTTTTTGCAGCCACCTTACCCAGTTGGTTCTCGTCAGTTAGGGTCGTACTAGTAACAGTGCTTTTAGAAATCGGTCTGGGTGCTGGGGTGGGGGCAGCTGACACTGAATAACTGCAGTTGCAGTTGTTCTAGATGTTCTTCTACAAGCCCATCCATGTTTATCCATTAACAGGTAGAAATCCATTAAGCAGAAGCCCACCCCACAGCCAATTGTTTTCTCATTCAAGAGAATTGAACTTGTCTCAGAACAAATTATACATTTAAAACAACAGCAATAACGTCAATAAAGCCTCAGGATAGTTTGTGCTTGTCTGTGAGTTCATCTGTGTAGGCTTACATGGTTTTTATGAACCTAATGTTATTAGGCATATATAGGTAGTAGGCAAGCTTTTGCCTATAGTAGAAGTACCAAGCTCAGGCTCTACTGCTCAGTGCTCAGCTTAGCCTGAACAGAGAGAGTGTGCTGAATTCATAAACAGCATTATATTTGTTTTATTTTAGTCCGCCTAGATATTATGCATGTATCGTACGGATAGATTTAAAATTTTTAGGATTATCAGACTTATGAAATATGTTGTGACTTATGAAATATACGTGAAACATGAGAGGCCTGCCGGGCAAAACTTTGTAAAGTTGTCTCGATTTTGAGGATTTTACCAAAAAATCCCAAGCTGCAATTTGAAGAGGAACAAAAAACTATACTAAAATGGCTGAATATTTTTAGCGATATTGAGTAGTTTTTCATTTTTTCGAAGCTGCCAATTTTTGCTTAAATTTTTAACTGGACAGAATTTGCAGAGTCTTGGTTTGGTATCGTTGCACATTTGCCTTATCCGAAGTAACGAAGAATTGTATTTTCAACTTTATTCATCGTTAAAGTGGCTTCTCCCTTCGCACATTTACTCTGATTCTGTAACTTTAACGTTTTCTCTTTCTACAATAATCGTTCCTGTCTGTCTACTAGGGCCCATTACATTCGAAGGTTCGACGGTGTACCCTGTTATATTGCTGCTTTGATTCTTTTAGCTGCAACAATGTTTAAAAATTTGAAACGGCAGATTGCTGACGAACTTGGTTCATCCGATTCGTTGAATAAACTGTCGCGTTCTCCAAAAACACACGCTCCATATGGATTGCTGAGGAATGGAAATTCTGATTCTGACGTACGGTATTTGAAATATTCCAACAATTATGTAACTAAGTTTTTGTCAATTCAGTGTGCTGATGACACTGTCGACAGTGCTATTACAATTTGTATACTCCACTTAATCCTATCAAAAGCGTAGATTAAAGGATAGAGCAGTTGAAAGCTTTAAATTGTCGCCAAAATGCTCAAAAATTCCACGACGATAGTGCTCGGAGTATGCTAGCATTATCTAAACCAAAGCTAGATTTTATATCATATATTATTAATTGTAACCAAAGTTAATTCATCATCTGCTTTATTATTATTTGCATTATTATCATTAGTATTATTTGCTTTATTATTATTTGCATTATAACTATTATTATTTGCATTTGCATTATAACATTCTTATTTGCATTCTAGACCTCACTGTCCAGTTTCACCGCCTCTTCGTCCAGCGCTGACAGCTCGCCCAACGGAAGCGCCGATGAACGACCGACTGCCGCCTATGCTTCTCCACTAGCGTCTGCAGCCACCACCGCGCAGAATGCCTCCTCGTCAACGCCCGGCGACTCTAACTACAGTATCACACTGGCGATAGGTAGCGGAGTTCAGCCGGACCATCGTTTACCGGCTGCAGCAACAACACCACCCTCGGCTTCCGTTGGCTCATCCTTTTATCACCAGCAATCGCAGCATCGAAATCGCATGCTCGAGCAGGCCTATGAGGACTATAGGACGAAAGCTTCGGAACTGTTGTCGAAAAAGGACAGTCATATCAGCCGGTTACAGGAGCGAGTTGTGGGCCTGGAAAAGCGGCTGAGCGAAGAAACCGGTCAATTAGGGTCTACTCTGAAGGATAAACTTGCAGAACTTGACAAGCTGTCTGAGCAGTATTCACGGGTCGTGGAAGATCGCGATCAACTACGAGACCGTCTGGAAAGAATGGAATCGGCACTGGAATCGGCAAAAACGGAAAGTCAGCGACAGCTGGAAGATCTGAAAACCAGCCACAGAAAGATCACAGATAGCCTTGAACAGCGACTTATCTCTGAACACGATCAACGCTGCCAGCTAGAGGAAGAGTTGGCTTCACTGCGGGAACCAAAATATGCAGAAGTCAGCACCACAGTCTCTAGCTCAACGATGACTGAAATAAAGGGTGGCAGCGTTTTTCAGCCAGTATCTGCCGTTTGTTTGAAGTGTAAGCAACAGTCAGACGAACTGCATGAAACTAAAGGCTCCATGCTTCACTACAAGGATTTAGCGTCAGAGCGACAAAGTAAGCGTGATATGTGAAGTTCGTCACTAAATTAGACTGTGTTGAAGGTGCAAGTCCTGATCAGAAATGTTGTACAGCACGGGGGATCGGAGTTTCACAAACAGAATGTCCTAATATTCTTAATATTTGCACAGCATGATTAGTTTACTAAACTGATTTTAGTAGCAGTAAGGATGTACTTGATAGTTTAATAGAATAGAATAGATTAATATAATTTAATTTAATAGAATACCTAAAATGAATCATCACATTAAGGTCGTGCTGCCCTTATGCGCATTTATTATTGCAGAAAGCGTAATTTCGTCATAATTATTCAAACTTTCGGAAAATGCATCTGGTATGATGATAAACTTTCAGTAAAAATGCCAGCATCATAACGTACAAGTACACTGGGAAACAAAGATTTAAAGTTCTAGAACGATACGTGGAAAATTATTCCCAGCAATTGTGACCATTTTAAAGCTTATTATGTGGTCTACAACTTCGCTTTTAGACATAAGTCTTTAGCTTTCGTCGTTTCTGAGCAGTGAAAAATCCCTTGGATTATTCTATTATGTAATAATAGACGAAAGCTTACTTTGGGGCACACTTTCGATCTTGTCCGGTTAAATTATGTCTGAACAAAATTTTCATTAAATTTCTTTCAACTTATCTTCGACTCATTTATATACGTGTACGTTTTAATAATTTCTGAAAGCTTTGGAATTTAACAACTTTAGCCTAAAATTTGTGTGTAATTATAATGGCGACTCTTTGTTTGCTGTATGTAATAGCGTAACACAGGTAAAAGTGATTTCTTCTGCAGTTTAATAGTATAAGTGTGAATATTCTGCTTTCACTAATCTTGATGTCTTTCCTGTAGCCAGTACGTAACTTTGCGAAAAAGGTGACTACTTTATGGATGAGTGATTGCAAAAAGACAGTCGAGGCTGCGTAGAACGATTTTATGGACTAGTTTTATTTATGACATGACATCTCAGATAACGATATCGTTAGATTATTTCCTGAAGCATCAATTCTTGGTTACGCGTACAACAAACCATATGCATTGTTGTGCACACTTTCCCTTGCTCCGCACAACTATAAGAACGCTATTATATAGACTTTGGGAATCTGAAGAAAATATAAAACGGCATTTGTCTATTTGACTGTACTAAAAGTTTGCACAAAAATTACAAACAAATACGCAGAAATGCTATACATTACGCACTCGCATGAAGATTTATGTTTTCATTCAGCACGATTTCCATTAGCTATGATCAAATTCATGTGATCAATTTTTTAAAATTAACAGCAATCTGACACTACTCCTAACCGGTGCAAGACCAACTGGAGTGGGGCGTACAGAAAAAATTCATGTGATAAGTACAACCTGCGACTAATTTGGTGACTCTAATAAGGAGTTTCCTACCATGAGACTTTGAGATAGGTGCAAATTTCAACTAAAGTTAAGTACGTTAACTATATGGCAGTTTTTCCTGTTTCAAAATATCATACAGTAATCTTTTTATGTGCATTTCAGCCATCATTGAGAATCTGCAAAGGCAGCTGTCTATTGCTGGCGTTGGTGCAGATTGCAGCTCCCTTTCGTCCCCCGTTGCAGCTGAGCAGAGTCACGATGTGACTGAGGACACTGCTAACGCTAAGGCTCAGGAGGCGCTCCTGGTGAGACAGTTTGAGTCTTCTCTGGAGGATCAGGAGAAGCGTCATCATCATCAGCTAACCAGCCTGGAGCACCGGCTCTCCGAGGCCCTGGAAAGCAGGGACCAGCTGGCAGTCCAGTTGGACCAGACGGCCAAAGAGCTCAGTCATATGCGTAGTCTGGAGCGAGAAGAAATTAAGCAGGAACTGTTGGAAAAGCGGGACATACACTCAGAACAGCATATATCAAGTACGTGCTTGCAAACAAAACGTAGGCATCCCCTAGTACTGACGAAAGATTTGTTAAACTTAGCAAATAAATATAAGCGATTTTTGGACTCTGAAAAGACTTTTTGCAACCGTTTAGCCGAGTCGCAAGTTTTGTAGGAGAAAGAGTTAAATATCTCACTTCTACTGAGATTATATATTGCTGTTAAGTTAAGTTAAATTGGAAATCAGTGTGTATATATGACATATGCATATGCATAGCCATATTACCGGATTAATGCATGTATATTTCTACAAATTCTAGATTTGACCACTGAACTTGAAGAACTCCATGGTATTCTGGACGACCAACATCGTGATTTGACCGTTTTGTATGGACAGCTCCGTGACAAAGAAGAGGAGGCAGCAAAGCTTGCCGTTAGTTTTAAAGTTTTTTAAAATTCAGTATACGTCGCGAAAGCACTTAGCTAATCCTTCCCAGTCCCTGTCTTTGCGAAGGAAACCACTTCCCACTTAAAGCAGTCAACAGTAAAAGTAGTAAGTAGTAGTAGTAGTAGTAGTAGTAGTAGTAGTAGTAGTAGTAGTAGTAGTAGTAGTAGTAGTAGTAGTAGTAGTAGTAGTAGTAGTAGTAGTAGTAGTACTCTCAGAATTTGTACTCTGCGCTGCGCACGTTCAATGCCCTCTGGGGTTATTGAATTTTACCATTGTAGTGTCCTAACCTCATTCGTGCAATATTTTCTAATTATATATTAGGAGAAAGTGACTGGGTTAGAAGCCACTGTGGAACGTCAGAGAGAGGTTGTGTCCAGTCTTAGAGAAGATTTAGACGGTGCCAAGGAAAAGTATAAGGACGTTTCCAGCAGCCAGGAGGATTTGCTGATTCGAAACGCGTCTCTGATTCGGGAAGCTGAAAATGAGAAGAAGGATGCTAGGTTGGTTTGTGGCTCAACGTAAAATCTTTTATACTTTGGTTCAATTAAATTTTATTTTAAGCAGGTGATGTGTGTCGTGTGATATTGAACACAGTACATATTAGTGCCAATCGAAACAGCTGCGCTGTCTCACTCAGACAAGACAGATTGTGGAAGTAAGTCAGTGTCGGCTTCCGGGTTTTCTACTACAAACTGGCTTATTTTTACTGAGGGAGTGCCCCCCAATCGAGGTGCCCCCATGAAAAGCCCCCACAAATTCGCACCCCCATAACCCTAGAAATAGCCAAACTTTATCATTTTTACCCTAACTTTTTAAATTTTTTTCCGGCTAGATTTTCGCTATTTTAACCTAAGAAACGCCTAAAACTAGGCACGTTTTGCCGCTTTCGCAGTTTGTACACAGAAAGCGTAAACATTTTATAAAAATATTTAAAAATATGTTCCCATCTTGGGTGAGCCCCCCCATAAAGCCCCAAAATAAATAATGGCCTAAAAATAAGCCAGACAATAGACATATAGACACTTCCAGAATTATTAGACGTGTCTATAGATTTGTACAGTGCCGCGTTCGTTTCGGCTAGATTTTGGTAGCAACAGATTTACTAAAGTCTGACCAAAAAAATCTTGGAACCGAACTGTGTCGTGTTTAATAAAAATAAATGAAATTGTTGATAAAATCCGCTGCATATTGAGAGTTGTATTTCTGTAATGATAAAGCTAAGATTGCAGATTTAAACAATGTTCAATAAACTGTGAGCGCCTGTCCTGAGTTAACCTTTGAAGTTAGTCTATACAAAGTATATATTTTTAGAACCCTCAGGAGGAGGAGAATCCGGTAAAACCATCATATCCGGTCTATATCCGGTTACGGGATACCAAATCGATAAAAGCGCTCCAGATTCGGAAAGAAAATGCTAATTCGGTTCATGTCCGGTAACCGGATGTCTAGGTCACAAAACCTGTACAGCAAGATGGGTAGGTCGTACAGTTTCGCTGATCGAATTTTTGCATTCAGCTGGCCGACATTAGTCTGTATACGAAATGTTGTCTGATTTGGACCAAAATTGCGTGATCTATGGTTGTATCCGGTTAGAAAAATACCGGAAAACTCGGTTTTTCCGGTCTGGTGCTCGGAATCGCAGATAAAAAATGATAGTTTTTAGCACAATGAATATTTGGGAAGCTACTTTCAATTTACCGGTGTCAAAGTAATTGAATATCCGGTCGATTTTCGGTTCTGAGCTTTGAAATTTGAGATTTCATGGTCTACTATCTCAGTATCCGGTTGGTCCGGAAGTCAAATTATTTCACTAAAATGATATTTTGTCTATTCCTAACAAACATCAACCTCAAATTACTTCATATCTGCAGTCATTTTTAAATTATAGCGTTTTAAAAGTGGGCTGATTTTGCTTGTTTTGGCTAATTGTTAAACCGGACATGAGATTTGATCCCATACGCTTAGCTTTGTCGCATGCCATATAACTTATTTTTGATCCATTTTTAAAACGTTATGCTTGTTAGGGATAGACAAAATATCATTTCATTGAAATAATTTGGCTTCCGGACCAACCGGATACTGAGATAATAGCCCATGAAATCTCAAATTTCAAAACTCAGAACCGGAAATCGACCGGATATTCGATTACTTTGACATTGGTAAAGTGAAAGTAGCCTCCCATATATTCATTGTGCCAAACATTTTTTATCCGCGATTCCGAGCACCAGACCGGAAAAACCTATTTTTCCGGTATTGTTCTAACCGGATACGACCATAAATCACGCAATTTTGGTCCAAATCGGACAAAAGTTCGTATACAGTCTATTTTCGATCCGCTGAATCCAAAAATTCAATCAGCGAAACTGTACGACCTACCCATCTTCCTGTACAGTTTTTGTGACCCGGACATCCGGTTACCGGACATGGACCGGATGTGACCAGATTTTCGGAAGTGTCCTGGGCCAAGGACCAATATGTGTACTAGAGTGTGAATTAATTAGCATTATTTTCTTTCCGAATCTGAAGCGTTTTATTGATTTTGTATCCGGTAACCGGATATAGACCGGATATGATGGTTTTGCCGGATTTTCCTCCTATAGAGGTTTCTAAAAATATATACTTTATATAGACTAACTTCAAAGGTTAACTCAGGACAGGCGCTCACAGTTCGGTTCCAAGATTTTTTTGGTCAGACTTTAGTTTGAGGATTGACACTGAATACTCCTTTAAAAAATTGTTTTTACATGGATGTTTTAAAACTCATGCTTTATTTTTCAGGCGTGAAGTGGAACACATGGCGGCCCAAGTGGCACGCTTAACGCGAGAACTAGACTACTATCGTCGCGGTCGAAAGGGCCAGGCTTTATCGTCTGCCGATGATTCCAGCAGCTTTTCGTCCTCTAGCAGTCTGGCCGGAGACTGGGATTCCAGTACTGTCGGAAGCACTGCCTCTCAGGAAATGGTAGAAGAGTTGCAGCGAAGTCTGATGCAGAAGGACGATGCCATAAAGACGTTGCAGGGTCGAATCAGTGAGCTGAAGAAATCACTGTCTTCGGTGAGCATGAGTCTGCATTGCAAAAGGCATGGTACATTCACTGCAGTATGAAATAGTTCATCTTCGTTGTGATCTAGTGAAGACAGTTGTATTTGAACAGAAATTACTGTTTTCTTTGTTGATTTTTGTTTCCTATTTTCGTCCAAGTAATGTTAGGTGGGCCTGATTATCTAGAAGTGCAAGGAAGCTTTAATTACTAGAAATTTAGTCATGATTAGTACTCAAAATTCACATCACAATGCTTTTTAAACACGAACGCTTTTTCAATGAAGGCATCTATCACTGTCACAAGACTGCAGCATAGGAGGTTTAATATTTTTATAGCTTTCTGGTAGCTAGTTTCTGACATTTTCTGTTGTAGGTTGAACGTAGACCTGCCAGTAAGGTGCGTCCAGAAGGCCTAACGGGTTTGGTCGATCAGCCGCGGTATTCTGATTCTGCGGGGGGATCTGGTGGTGTTGGGGCACCGGATGTAAACTTTCAGTACTTTCGACATGTCCTTTTACGATTTCTGACTGTGCCAGATGAGGAGGCAGTGCAGCTGGTTCGCGCCGTTTCCATGGTCCTGAAGCTGAATCAGGAGGAAGAGTGCCTCCTTCGGGATGTTCTGGAATGGCGGATGTCCTGGCTTCCGGCGGCACTTCAGCCGGCCAGGCCTCGTTTACCAAAAGGAGCCTAGGACACATTCTTTTTTCCATAATAGTGGTATATATTTTGGAAGAAAATCAATAAATTTTGCGAAGATTATTGACTTGGTTGGTGGTTGATATTTCACTCTTCTGAATTCTTGTTGTTGGTGATTCTTGGTTGACTGCCGTGAAGTAGTTGTTTCTGGGAAAGTTGGACTAAAGGGATTTCCTCCGTAAAGTTGTGCCAGTCTCCCATGTCTAGGTGTGGCCAGTAAACTTTGCAGATACTGAAGAAACGTTTCAGGCGGAACTCAGTAGTTCAGCAGGGTCGGGGCTTGAACAATGTAATTGGTAGTCGGACAGAACAGTCTTAGTTTAAAAGCAGAGACATTTATGCAAAAGTAGCAAACGTTGTTTGGTTTTGTTTAATGGTAAAGGCTTAGATGCTTGTTGCCTTCAGATCCTTACGTGTTCTTTTTACGGTTAAAATTGAACAACTGTAGTTTTGCGCGAACTGTATTTCGGTTTCCAGGGTTAATTAGTGTACCGTATTTGTTATAAGTCACGTTTTCAGGCAGAATATTTTTAATTCTATTCATTAGATGGCAGAATCACGAAAATTGCTAAAGTTTGTTTTGCGTAGTTATTGTCCTTGCGATATTCTTGTACATATCTGGTCACGCTTGCAGGCTAATGTTGGATTGCACCGATTAGGGCTTTCTGCCGATTAGCGCAGAACTAAGCACTGGTTTCCCGTTTAAACATTTCAGCTACTCCCCGATTAGTCCTAATCTTATTTGGTGCAATCCAGGGCCTATGTCATATTTTGTTTAAATGTAGGGATTTTGTTCGAGCTTTGTACAGAGAGTGGTGTAGTATTTAGCTTAGTTATGTAATTTATGAGCACTGTTTAATGCTACTTCATTCATTTACTGCCTCTTGCTTTTGTTTTATTTATACGGTGGACTGGACCATGTGTATAACTAACTACCCAGTTTTCTCAATGTTCACAATACTAATGTTCAATCAATTGTACACTGCTTTTCTTCATTTATGCTAACGAGAATTTTAAAAAGATATGGCCTAAGCAAATTTAATAATTACAGATTTGTTTTGATAGGTTTTTGTTGGTGATATTGTTAACTTCTAGTGCCATTCACTGATGTCTGCCGTTTGTACGTGCGCTGCTTGTACCACAGCTGATTGATCTTATCTATGTAATGTTGTTTCGAACTTTATGAAGATGTCTCCCCGGCCATGCCATGCAGGTCGCTACACTTAACTGGTTGAGCTAAACATTAGTTTGGTTGGATCTTTTCCACAATCCCCCCCTCAATACGAACTGGTTAGATTGGGGGTTATTGGGTGATCCAAATGCGTTCATATTTTGGGGAGGTGTAACCCGAGGTTCAGTAATTTCAAAAATTTTAAAAATTTAAAATTTTTTAAAATTTTAAAATTCTTTAAATTTCAAAATTTTTGAATTTTTTCAAAATTTTCCGATAGATTCGATGATGCTGAGCATTTTTCCTTTTTGCAGCAACATCTGAAAATGCTTCCTGCGATCTCTACAGTGGTTCTAACTGTAAAGATCAAAGGAAACTACAGCCAACAATAGGTACACAATTACGGCTGTGTACAGAGCGGCATTTTACTTTGATCTTTACAGTTAAAGTCGCTGTAGAGATCGCAGGGAGCATTTTCAGATGTTGCTGCATGAAGGATTGAAAAATGCTCAGCTTCATCGAATCTATCGGAAAAGTTTGAAAAAATTCAAAAATTTTGAAATTTAGAAAATTTTAAAATTTTAAAAAATTTAAAATTTTTGAAATTTTTGAAATTACTGAGCCTCAGGTAACACCTTCCCAAAATATGAACGCATTTGGATCACCCAATAACCCCCAATCCAACCAGTTCGTATTGAGGGGGGATTGTGGAAAAGATCCGTTTGGTTATGAACCGTAGCAATATTTTTGGATTTAGCGGATTTTAATTTTTGACACCAAACCAAATTGAACGGCAATAATTTCTGTCTCTGACATTTTGAAATTAAAGGATATTGAGATTGAAGAACCTAATCAGACGTTTTTCCACAGTAAGCTTACTTCTCAAGGCTTTATCTCATTTGTACAGAGCTATCGTAAAACAGACATTAAATTAAATTAGTGTACTACCACCTCAAAAATTTCTAACGTATAATTTTTGCAAAATTACAGTGAATAACTTTTCGTTTCGCTTGTTCAGCCTGTTTATCAAAAACTTGATTTTGCCAAATTTTTGCTGTGTTCGAAAGAAGCTTGATCCAAAAAATTTCCTTGTCAAATTTGGTTCAGTTGATCACGTTCTGGGATCAACACTGGGAAGGCATATCACATAAATTTGTTGTTTCTTGCCTATGACTTCAATTTTACATTTAACTGTAGGAATCTATTTGGGTTCTGGTTTCCCTCAATTTGTTGCTTGATATAGATGTTTCTTAAAGCACATCTTTACGATATCATTTAGCTCTGATCCTAGAGATTTCAATTATATTTTTTGTCTGATAGTCTTTCTTCCGAGGGATTTGATTTTAGAACACTTTCTGTACAAATAATCCTCTTCTTGTAACGTGTGCACATTTGGAACAACTTTCTTGTGTTTAGTTTTTCTCTTAAAATTAGAGCATTGCTATTTCCCCCCGCTTTTTATTTGGGGGAAGTTTTTGCATCTTATGGTTGGCGTTAAACTGTTAACAGATGACATACTAAATATTAGGTGTGCGTATGTACTAAAGTTTCTACTATTATTGCTTGCAGACAGAAATTTTGTAAGAAATATATATTTTATGTAGTTTCGTATATAACTTCAAATATGACATTTCGTGCGTATGCCCTAGTGGTGTATGTGAACACACGAAAGTACACAGTATTTTCTAGTTTAAAGTTGGTAATTAATGAAGTGTAAAACTTTTTCTATACAAAATCAAAAATAATGCGACTTTTCGTTGCTAAGTTGGTGAATCGTTTTAGGAAAGGTCGATAAATCTATTCATTCATTCATAGTACTCAAGAATTAGGTAGTTTTTTCATTTTCGGGTAGGTACGGTTCTGCATGCACAAATTAATAGTTCGCTGTATACTTACTTATTTATGTTTGTGCATAAAAAGGGGTGCGAAATGAGCGAAAAAGGAGAAACACTGACAAACTTTTGATTACCCGAATTTCGATTATCAGTGCTGTACATACCTGAACGGGAGGTCAAATTTCAGTGACCGTTGTGGAAGCAAATTTGGGTACCCCTTGTGAGAGCGATTTTTCTTAGAGGTACTTTTGAAAGCGATTTTTAAGCTATTTTTGCATATTTTTAGCCAAAAACAGCAATTTTTAAGCTAGAAAACGTTTTTCGGACGTTTTTTAGCTAAAAATAGTAATTTTAACTGAAAAATTCCGGCGAAGCCGGAAAATTACTGGAAATTTTAGTCGTAAAACCTATTTTTTGGGCAATTTTCTTACCTTGTGGCAGCAATTTCGCGACCCCTTGTGGGCGACTTCGCCGAGGGGGGGGGAATTCCCCCCTTTCCCTCCTTGTCCACCTGTGGTGCTGTACTGTAGTATTATGTTACAGGCCAGTGTTCTCCGATTCGGTCTCGTCTCGATTCCTCAAACCACGATCTGGTCGTGAGCATTGAAGAAAGCGAACAATCAGCGTTGTTTATGGAATTTGTATGCAGGTTATGCGTTCTTCCTTCCTGCATAACTTCGGTTGTTTCAGAGTAGTTGGGTTCTGTTGGGTTGGGATTACTATTCGTTCAAGAAATAAAAAGAAACTGCAAGAAACTGAAACTGAAAGAAACGGGTTGGGTTGATTTTGGAAAGAAACGAATCAGAACAAAGAAACTGAAAAAGAAGGGGAACTGGAAGCAGAGTAATAATTAAAACTTTAAACTTATTTTCGCGTTCATACAAGCCGTTATTTGACTGTTCGATTATTTTTATTTTATTTTTAAACCGGAGTGAATGAATTTTCGTGACGAAGTCTTAGCAATTTCTTGTTATCCTTGATCTACATATGAATTTGATTTTTACTACTTTTTGTTGCTGATATGCATTCTTTGTTTTTTGCTGTTGTAATCAAACCTTTTTGTGAATTTGTCACAATGCTCATTACACCAATTTGTGTTGCTTGTACACATAGTCTGACGTAACTATTACCGGCATTTAAGGACTCTAAGTGTATGCATATGCTCCGTTTTAACCTTGAAAGTTTCTACATATTATTGTCATGTTTTATTTATGATTTTTAAAGGCATAGTATGGTGTTATGGTGATGTTTGATTGTGGATTGTACGGAAAACATAATAAATGAGATGTTAAATAGTTGTCAGGTTTAAGTTCAAATTTTAAGTTTGACACCTTACATATAGTTGTTTCTGACGTGGAGCTAAAACAATTCGGCTTTGATTCAGCATCCGATGTGATTGACCTGTTGTCACCGAGCTAATTTAGAATCAGAACTAGACAGTTGTTGGAATTAAATAAAGCAACAGTATCTGCTCTTTGTCGTCACACAAGTTTTCGATAACTTGATAATTTACTTTGAACGTTGCCAGAGTGAAAGCCTTGAATTCTAGCACTATTCATGTTAAGCCTATATGCATATAGTGAGGGTTTAGATCCACAGTTGAAATTGCACTTGCAATTCTATTGTTACATACAATTGTCGCTTTTGCAATCTGCAATACGATAGAAAGAATGGCGCAATAGGAAGTATGTTAGTTGGGCAGAGTAGGATCCGATTTTATGGACAAAATATTTCTTCAGCTGGCATCAGTCCGTCAGTCAGTCCTTTTAATCTGTCGGTAAAAGTATGGACAAACGTAACCGTTAAATTCTGGCGACCGGAAGGGGTTTACTTGGCTTGTGAACACCGTCAATATTGTGGTAATATTCAGAAACACCTTAAATTTTAGGGTGGAACGCTAGTAGTGTTGTTTCAGCAGGTGAATTTAATTTTAGTTTCAGTAGACTATCCAAAATAATTTCAGTTACAGTCGGAATTTTAGTTTCAGGTCATTCAAAGTGCATTTTACAGCCTTTAGATTATAAAACATGATTTGATGATTGTATATTCAACTTCCTTCTGCATAATATCAAGAGTACAATATTATGAAATAAAGAGCAATCAATTCTCTATTGAGTGGTGGTGCTCCCACCTTTTGTAGATGCTTCAGTCAAAACTGGCACCTGTGAGTGTGAAACCGACCGTTTTCGGGTACCCCTGTTTTCAACCGTTGACTCTAAGAAAATCCGGTCACGAACGGGTTAATTAAATCAGCTTACGCTTCAATTTTTGAAGAAAGACAAATTGATTCAGCTTTTTCCGAATTACAGCCACGTCGGAATATTAGGGGAAAGAAAAAGAAAGAAAATTAGAAGAATTCTTTAAAGAAAAATAAAAAGAAATTTAGCTTCAATTTTCGTTAATTTAATGAAGAAACGAAAGAAAAGCGGCTTCTTATATTTTAATTTCATAGTTCTTTCTGCTATATTGACAGCTGCTACATACGAACGTTTCAGACGTATGCATTGATAACATAGGCCACACATACTAAAGCAAGCAGGAGCCTTCGTAAGGGTTGGGCTGCTTACGGGGGTCTCTAAACCCGACCCATTATGGCAAAATGGCAAATGGCAAAATGGGCTAAATTTGGGACGGAGAATTTCTAAAACGCGGCCCAGGCCCAGATTCCGCAAAACTTGACCAAATGAGCTGAAATTTGGTATGGGCATGTTTTCGACCACGCTGAGTTCAGATATCGCAAAATTTTTCGACTTCGCGAAATTAGATTTTTTTGAATTCGTAAGGGGGGACCAAGGGGAACCGAATAATTTTTTGTCATAGATTTTGCTGAAAAGTTGTATTCAGGGGTTTTCGGGATCGCTGGACACGGATCTGAATCCGCTTTTCGATTCAGCTTTTCGTTTGCGCAATATGAGCTAAACTTGTAAGCTTAACATGTAAGCTCATACTGAGCTAACGAAAAGCTGAATCGAAAAACGGATTTCGGATTCGTGTTCAGCGACCCCGAAAACCCCTGAATACAACTTTTCAGCAAAATCGAAAACAAAAAATTTTTCGGTTACCCTTGGTCCCCTCCTTACAAATCGAAAAACTAGAATTTCGCGAAATCGAAAAGTTTTGCGATATTTGAATTCAGCGTGGTTGAAACCATACCCACACCAAATTTCAGCTGATTTGGTCAAGTTTTGATTTGGTTCAGTTTCAAGGAACCTGAGACTGAGGGGAGAGGGTTATCTTGAAAAGATCCTTTATGTCTTGGGCCGGATTTTCACTAAAACCCGTCCCGATTAACATTTTTAACTTTAGGGCCGGATTTTCACTAAAACTCGGCCAGATTAACATTTTTAGCTTTCGGGCTGGATTTTCACTAAACCCCGGCCCGAATTAATAGTTGTAATGTCTTGGGCCGGATTTTCTCTAAAAGCCGGCCCGATTAGCATTTTTAACTTTTGTGCCGGATTTTCACTAAAACGCGGCCCGGCCGAAAATCCACTAAAACAATTTTATCTCAAGTTATCGTTGTCTTAATTTATCTTAATCTCACTTAATAAAATAAAAGCGAAAAATTGACCTAAATTTTATAGATGACGTGACGTGTCAAGGCCAGTTTGCTCTCGTCCGCTTTCCGAGGTCTAGCAGAATCTGGTACAAGTAAACGAATAATTTTTGGCGTGAACTACATTATAATTTACTTTATTTACTTTATTTAATATATTTACTTTATTTTATTTACTTTATTTACATTATAATTTAATACTAAGATTTAGACGTGTTAAAAGATTCCTACGAAAAAATTATCAGAAATTCAACTTGTTTCAAATTCTGCTAAACCTCGGAGTGCGGACGAGAAGCAGACTGACCTTGACGCGTCATTTAGGTCAATTTTTGGCTTTTATTTTATTATTAATTATTAAGTAAGTCGAAGATAAATTAAGCTAGAATTGTTTTAGTGGATTTCCGGCCAGGGCCAGCTTTTAGTGAAAATCCGGCCCAAGAAATTAAACTATTAATTCGGGCCGGGCCATTAAAGTTAACGACGTGGCTAGATTTATCAGTCGGCGGATTAAAACAATTTTAGTTTCAGGTCACCTCTTAAATGTTTCCGTTCCGGTGACTGAAATATCACTGAATACTGCTCTAAAAATTGAGCATATTGTAGTGTCAAACCATGGGCCCATAGTTGGACATGGACAAGTTTTTTCTTGACCTCAGTAGTTGTGACTAGAGTTGTGCCGTTAAGAAATTTCCCAGGTCGGGCCCGAGTGTCTGCTGAACTAACCGGTCCAAGCCCAGCCCGATTGAAGGCGTGGTCGGTCCGGTGTAGGCCAGGGGCTGACCGTATAGGCGGGTCCGGTCCGTCGCCCCGTATTTGACCTGTTTTCGGCCGGCGCACACTCTGGATCTGGATAGGGCCGGCGCACATCATGAAACCGAACTGAAACATCTGGAAAAATGAGAATTTGTACCAAAAAAATGGACAAAATTACCACGATTTAAAAGAAATTTGTGGTCATTGCTGTCAAGAAAATGTGACCGCAACCGCGTCCAACTCTGTATGGGCGAAGCCATTTAGCAAGTGTTAATACCCAGGAGAAAAGGCTGGTTTTGATTGAAGTGTTATAAAAATTGCTACCCTTATCAAAAACTGCAATGTTTGCTGAGCGTACAAGGGTTTTTATGTTATCTTGATTGACGTAAATTATTGTTCAGATGGTTACGGAAGAAGCATCTAGCCTGCCCTGTGTAATTGGTGTGGACGTTGGAGGGACTAACACGGACGCTGTTGTCCTGCGAGGATCCGATGTTATCGGATTTGCCAAACATCCAACCACTGTAGACGTCACATCAGGAGTGATTAAGAGTATCCAGCAAGCCCTACTTGCTTGTGCAGGTGAGAATCCACTTATATGTACTCTTTCCTTAGTAATTAGCACACTTACTTCTTGAGTAAAAGCAGAAAACCTTTTGAATTATGATCTTCGTACGCAATACTTGATTCTGGCCTGATCGCTCTGGATTATTGTAGAAAATTAATTTTATAATACTTTATTTTATGATAAACGTTTCCACTACAGTTTTGTTTTCGTCATCAAAATATTCAAAAAATATTCAAACTAATTTATGGATTTTTTTGTTTAGTTCCACGACCTGAAATTACTTCTAACGCAGGAATTTATAAAGTCCGGTTAGGGTGCGACTTGGCGTCATGGCTAGAAATACAACAGTTTTTAAAATGCTTACGCTTTTGCGTTAGTAGCAATTTTAAATTAATTACACGAAATTTAAAGTTTAACTAATTACAGTGTAAATTAATCAGAACGCCAATTCCGCTTTAATTCCGCAGTAGAACCCGAAATTGTAAACTTTGTAACTTTGTTTTACTTTGACGTTTGCTAACATTTTTTTACTCAATTTAGTACGTAAATGTGTTGCAGAGCCAATTATGACGCATACAGAAATCTGGATTTTTCTCATTCAATGAAAGAATTCGCTCACAGAAGCGCTTAACCCTGTATCCTCATTCCAAAACACTTTTTATATGGGGACTGTTGTCATGATATCGGGCGATCTCGGTCACAGAGAATGCGTGCAGTTGCGCTGTTATCAAAAACTATGGAATCGCCAAGCCAGGGATCCTGTATAGAAATTTCTCTCGGGCCAACTTGTTAGCGAACGAACACTCGGATATGCAATTAATTTGATTCTATTAATTACTTTTTTCTCTTTCAACAGTCGATTTGGGCACTGCATGAAGTCACTGATTCATTATCAACTCCAGCTATAATTGTCATTTTATACATCTAACATTTTTAGAGCGATCAGTGCTGATTCAGCAGGTCAACGTTGGGACCACTCACTTCGTCAATGCAGTTGTCCAGCGTAGTAGTGAGCTATCAGCCGTGGGCGTAATCCGTCTCGCAACCCCTCCTTGCACTAAAGGATCACTTCCATTTGCTGATTTCCCCAGCTCACTTAGTTCGGTAATTTAGTCTATTAGTCGATTTAAATTAGCAAGCTTAGTATTTGCCTTCCCTCTTAAAAAGAAATTACAGCCAACTCGAGTACTTTCCTGTAGAGTAAACCTGTGAACCCGTGAAAACTACAGGTTTCGTTTGTATTGCATACTAGTCTAACTTGTAACCCATTTACCAAAGTATATCCGGTAAATACTACCAATATCCAGTAGAAATTACAGGACGTAACCTGGATTGTCTACAAAAGCTTTTGTATTTATCATCTACAAAAGCGACTCCTGTAGTTTCTACAGGAATATTTCTAAGGGTGTTGTTAAACGCCTCACGCAATTGTGAAGCCAATTATTAGGCATCAGCTGCGTCCTCTTCCAGTTAAAGAGCAAGATTCACACCTTAACCGACACTGCTCCCTACAGCTGTAGCACCAGCTAGAGTTGGTGTGTTGTATTTCAAACGCGACTCTTTTACTGCAGCATTAACTAACTAACTACAATCGGATCATCCACACTCATAATCGCACATATGTTCTAACACCCGAATATTTAATTACAATACGTGATCAAATCACAACATTCCCCCTTTTCCCGTTTAAGCTAACAAAATGTTAAATAAAGTCAACGTTTTTTTGAGTTCCTTGTACCCTTTCAGTCTTCACTCTTTAATAATGACTCCAGTGGAAGCGCCCTCTTCTTCCTCTTCAGCCAGGTGAATATGAGCCACACTGATATCAGCCGAAAGACAAACGCATCTAAAATGTCCTTTTCCACCACACTTGTTACAGGAAGCCTTTATGGCAGGATACTTGTGAGGAGCATAGAACGATGCTCTCCCACAGCTGGCACAGATTCCATCGGTAGCTTGCAATCCTTCCAACTGTGTGGGCGATCGTGAACCTGCCTGACTAGAAGCTCTTGATCTCTGAGGCCCAGTTCCATTCCTTCCACGTGTATCCTTCTGTGCCACAGCTTTCAGGGAGACATCGATGCGGTTCTTTAGAGTCCATGCATCAGCCATAACCGTTTCTATTTGTCCTGCCAATTCTAGGGCGCGTTGACGGGTCAGGCTGTTTTCCATTAATAGGCGCTCTCTGATTCTGGCTGTCGATGTGTGCTCTACGATGTGGTCTCGTAACATCTGGTCCTGAAGTGGTCCAAAATCGCAGTCCGCGACCAGGTTGAGCAGATCAGCATACCATTCATTAACCTTTTCGTTTGGGTGCTGCAATGTTTTCTTAAATTTGAAGCGGGACGCCACCGTATTCGTTTTTGGCAAAAACTGTTCTGCTACATCCAAAGCTTGATCCAACGTAAGCCCAGGGTAAGCGTATAGAAGATTCTTTCTCCTTCAACTCCGAGGAGATTGATGAACAGTGCTATCCGGCGTTCCTGATAAATTCGGTTTTCCAAGGCTCCGGAAGCCAACATATAGTTCAGGGTTGATCGCTTCCAGGTTTTCCAGGGCATTGTAACAGTACCAGGGCATGGTAAAAACGGGGTGGTGGAGTACCGAATGATATGTTTAGCCTCGTCGCCACTGTTGTATTTCAAACGAGACTATCTTTTACTGCATCATTAACTAACTAACTACAATCGGATCATCCACACTCATAATCGCACATATGTTCTAACACCGAACTCATATCGTATCTAACTACAATACGTGATCACATCACAACATGATGTACCGAAAAGATTTGTAGAATAGCACTGTCCACTGTCCAGACAGGCCAAATCATTATGACGGCAGTCTTTCGCTACGACATTAAGCAGACTCCTTTAATGAGAAGAAACGAAATGGCTCGCAAGCGTCAACCAAATATCCAAGTTATATCTTTTTAGCTTATTAATGGTGGTTATTGTTTGGTCAGTGGTGGATACGAATTCGACGGCCGAGAGATTGGAACTGTCAACGAAGATGAAATTAAAAATGCAGTACAGTCCTTTTCTGATAAAGGGATTAAAGAAATCGTCATCTCAGGAACATTCTCTCCTGCAAAACCAGACCAGGAACTTCAAGTTGGTTGCAGACTATCATTATTCATGTATAGCGTAGATGTCAATCGTACTGTTAAAGAATTATCTATTTTCACTTGCATAACATATGAATCTTGGCTTTAGTTGAAGGACTATATTCGTTTGTCGCTTTTCCGTGTAGCGAGCTATTCTTTCTGGAGAGCTGGAGGGTTTTTCTGCAAGCTAGCTGATCATATTGAAACTAGTGTTTAGGTTGGTCGACTTATATCCGCCAATTTTCCTGACGTCAGCTATACCTTATCGCATCAAATCGGAAAGATCGGGTTACTGGAGAGAGAAAATGCTTCCATTTTGAATCAGTCATTAAAACGTCCAGACTGTCACTGGACTGCAGAATGCCTTGACTCAGTTATCACTGAGTTGTCGCATCTATTTGACCCAAAACGATGGAAGCATTTGCGAGTAAGAAAGCTGGAAAAACCTGCTGAAATGTGAATTTTCACATTAATGCATTACATCAGCGCGCTCTACACAGGCTAATGTGATTTGCTGGGTAGCGGTATTGGCAGAGCGGTCGTATGCTACGGCAGGAGTTTCGTGCTCAAATATCGGTTACTGTTTTCTATACGACTATTTAATTTCATGTTAGAACATGTTTTGATTTTTGAATACTTCACAACTTACGCATATAATATTCAAACATCATCTAACTTAATGCTTTACATCAATTTAGATGCTGCTATGCTGTCATGCTATGCTTGCGGCTTTACAGTGTGCGCGAGTTTCAAGTTAGTGGCTTAGGTCTTCAGCAACTTCCCTTATTTCCACAGAACTAAGTAAGGATCAATTTGGAACAATCCATTTTTCATTATCTGATCGAACTTATCTTTCAGCTTAAAGACAGCATTGAATTTTCCTGTTCTGACCTTTGCATCGGGTCCTACAAATAGTATGCGTGGTGCTGCATGGATATCGGGTAAGTAGATATGTGTCAGTGAAAGAAATTAAAACTTTTTTAAACGTTCTTTACAATCGTTGTCTTCTTTACGATCAGTGAATTTACGATTTATCCTTCTGGTTGTTCTGTTACTTCTGCTTTATATTTTCAGGTGTGAAAGATGCTATTGTGATTGACATTGGAGGTACCACGACGGATGTTGGTCTGCTTGTTTCCGGATTTCCAAGGCAAGCCGGGAGTCAAGTTTATGTAGGTATTTTTAACACTCCTTAAATATTTTGCTTGAGTTCATGAAAAGGAAAATAGTAAAATCAAATTTTCAGCCTAAAAGCGTGAAACCCAGTCCATGTGGGTGGAATAGCGTAAAATACTTGGTAACAGATTCAGAAATTTGTAATTTCTTTTTATTGCTTAAACGCATTGCCTTGGTCTAGCATTTTTGGACATATTTATTTATTTAAGATTGGTGGAGTACTGACCAACTTTAGAATGCCTGATACTGTCAGTATTGGTATGGGCGGAGGTTCTCTTGTTTCTGTCTGTAATGAAGACATTGTATGTATATCTTGCATTTTGATTTATGAAATTGTACTATTTAAAAAAAGATTCAATGCTACAGGTTTTCGGCAGGTTAACAAACACGCAAATGCCTTAACTGATTAGCCAGCAGTTATTACAGTTTCAAGAACTGTTAGCTACTCCATAAATACGGTATTCTTTAGTTGATGAAAATGTGGGTAGAGAGGGTCAGTCTGCACAATCTGCCGGGAGAAAGTATTCCAAATCTGCGTTTCCAATGAAAACTAGAGGATTACGTCAAATTTGAACGAGAAATATTATTTCGAAGGCAACTGACTCAATTCTGCTGTCGCTGCATATTTAGTGCTAGTAACCTGAGCAAGCACAGCCACAATGCAGTATATATTTTATTGTGGCGATAATCTACTCTGATAATAATGGAAATAAAGTTTTGCAATCAAAACAAAGTATATATGTGTTTCAAGTATATATTTGTATATGTGACTTGCATCAAATTTTGAAATATCGACCTGTATTGTAATGTCAAGTTAGCTGTTAATTTCAGCTGGTTGGTCCGAAAAGTGTCGGTTATCGATTGTCTTCTGAAGCTTTGTGTTTCGGTGGTAATACCCTCACGACTACTGACGTAGCCGTTGTAGCTGGTCTGGCTCCAGAGATTTCATTAAGCGATACATTAGCCCGTGCCGTCAGTCCCGAATTTACAAAGAAAGTGATCACTAAAATTAGGACTATGCTGGAGGATTCCATTGATTCTATGAAGGTAGGACTGTATTGAATTTTGTCAACTTAATTTTCGCACTTATGTAAATAGCTGTGTTGGTTAAAGTATAGTATGTCCAGTAGTTTGTGAGAAAGTAGAAATTTCTGCACAATTCAGAAAGCACTATTCTGTCATCTTTGCACAAGTAAAAATTCAGATTTCACTCATGTTGTAACGGATCAAGGTTGGCATGATCAACCTTTCCGTTGCTGGCGGTTGTAGCTAGGCTAGCTACCCGCTTGGCTTCCTATAACATCATCATGTGGGCTGGGACACGTTTGCAAGTCACGTAGCTCCCCCAACGTGTATGCGTGGGATTGGGTGGGTTCCCCCCCTGGGGAGCTACGTGATTGGGGGCAAATTCTCACTAGGGGGCGCTCGTGGGAGGGTTCAACCCAACACTCGCTTCCCCCCTTCACTCTTGTTATTTCTGCCGTTGTGTACAGTCGTGTCTAAATCTACTCTCTCCCCCTTATTTGCTGTGTCTATTATTGTGTCTCCCCTCAGCTCCCCCAGAGCTTGGTACGTTGGCTGACCCCAGTCAGCCGCTGTAACTGTAAGTCTAGGTTATTTGTGTTTGTTTGTTTGTGTGACTGAGGGATCATCCCTGTATTTTATTGTGTTGTTATATTATTATAACTCGTTGTTCTGTTCTTATTAAAGTGTATTTAGTTAGGTTTGAGTTTCACTGAGCTCCTGCTAGGTAGGTAGTTCATTCTTAAGTGAGTGAGAGTGCGAGTCATCTCGCCTACCAGATCGAATCTTGCGTATATTGTTTGAGGCTGTCCCGACCGTCTCCTGTAGTCAGTCTGTTATCCATCTGTGCCACGGTCTCCGCGTCCGCTACGTCTGGGCGTGGTAACGGTGTTAGTACACCAGAGTTAAACTACTACCCCCCGCTACATTAGGCTGCCAGGAGCTCAGGGATTTCTTGCCTGAACCCCTTCGTAAAATTTTGTGAACTTTTATTTATTTTTTGTCTTAGTTTCGTTGGAGGTTCCCCCGTAGTTCTTCGCGTTCAGCGCCATGTAAGATTTCCATTTTTCTTAGGTCGGTGGGGTCCCCCCCCTAGGGTCAAAAAATCGGAAAATTTTTTCTCTAGGGTTTTGGCTGTTTGTATACGTGTATAACTGTGTACCTGGTTCTCCCCCACATTAGGCTCTAATACAGCATTTATTTTTGGGGTGAGTTAGTCTAAGGCTATTTTGGGATTTGAGTTAGGAATTTTTACCAAAATTCGTACCTAATTAACAAATAATTTTGTTGTGTTCAATTTTGTTTGTGTTGGTGATTTTGTCTGTCTAATCCTCTCATTTTAGGTTAATTTTGGTAATTGTTTCTGTTTCAGGTCAAAAATGAGCAATTTCGATACCACAATTTATATCAATTTGTTGTGTTGTGTGTCACTGCTTATATACGTATACTACGGTGTTTTTCTGGGGTACACTAAGAACCATTTTTGAGTTGTGCCAATTGTCATTTTCAAAAAGACCTTTTAGAGGAAGAAGAGAGTGCAACTCAAATATGGACCAAAAAAAGCGCTCAAGCCTGCGCCTTGAAAGAACGGGAACTACGTCACCAACCCCACTTGGCGACTGGACATCGTGGAGACTCCCGCTTGGACTGTATGGGATGTCAGCCCTCCACGTCGAGAGCGGAATTCTGGGTCGTTCGACGACCGGGGAACCCGGTGCAGAGGATGCGCCCCCGGTCCAGTTCTGCCACTACGGCGGATCTGCGAAGGAAAAGAGAGTGGCTGGGCATCGGGGACTGCTCGGAAAAGCAGTGCCCCTACTCTGGATCCAGGAATCTCCAGTTCTCTCGACCACACATTATCTGAGCCGGAATCATCAGG